>LTAE01012882.1:0-15323 GCA_001647135.1 Pontederia paniculata
TATTCGTATATGCATGCTTCCGCTAAACACAACACATCTAGATTAAGTGAAGAAGAGCAAAAGATTTTAATACACCAATTCACACCCCCCTCTTGGTGCCATCTAGATCCTACATTCCTTGCCATTGTCTTTGCCGTGGATAAGTTTTGCCCTTACTTAATTGGCTCTCAAGTTATTGTTTTCACTGACCATGCAGCCATTAGGTACTGGATGAGCAAGAAAGATGCCAAACCAAGGTTGATTAGATGGGTCCATTTGCTCCAAGAGTTCAATGTAATCATACAAGACAAGCGGCTTGAGAATACCATCGCTGATCATCTTTCTTGACTAGAAGGGCCAAGAGAAGAAACCATCATCCCCATCAATGAACATTTTTCGGATGAAACAATCCTAGTCATTGCCACACTACTTTGGTATGCCGATTTGGTAAATTACTTGGTAAGAGGTAGCATTCCTGACAATTTGTTTCATAATCAACGCAAATGACTGTTGTGGGAAGCCAAACATTATTTTTGGGAAGAACCACTTTTGTTTAGGTTTTGTGCCGATGAGATGATAAGAAGATCGGAAGATGAGGTATATGATGTCTTGAGTTATTGTCATTCCTTAGCTTGTGGGGGCCAGTTTTCAATGAGCAAGACCGTGTCTAAGGTGGTACAATGCGGATTTTATTGGCCATGTATGGACAAGGATGCTAGAAATTTTGTTGATGCATGTGATAAGTGCCAAAGAGTTTGCAACATTTCGATGAGGAATGAAATGCCCCAAAACCCAATTTTAGAAGTCGAATTATTTAATGTGTGGGGTATTGATTTTATGGGTCCCTTTCTTTCATCTTACAACAACCAATATATATTGGTTACGGTGGATTATGTGTCTAAATGGGTTGAGGCCATTGCTTCCCCAACCAATGACTCTAAGGTTGTCCAAAGGTTTTTGCAAAAAGTCATATTTCCTAGGTTTGGAGTACCTAGAGCCATAATTAGTGATGGGGGATCACATTTTTGTAATCAATATTCAGATGCTCTCCTTGCCAAGTATAATGTCAAACACAAGGTGACCACACCCTATCACCCTCAAGCCAATGGGAAAGTCGAGTTGGCCAATAGAGAGTTAAAGTGCATGTTAGAAAAGATGGTGGGGCGATCTAGGAAGTATTGGGCAAGCAAGTTGGATGATGCCTTGTGGGCGTATCATACTGCATTCAAGACACCCTTGTCAATGTCTCCATATCGCCTTATGTATGGAAAATCATGTCACTTACCCATCGAGCTTGAACATAGGGCATATTGGGCCATTAAGGAGTTGAACATGGACCTCAAGAGTGCGGGGGAGAAAATATTGCTCCAATTAAGTGAGTTGGAGGAGTTGAGGATGAATTCTTATGAAAACTATAAGTTGTACAAGGAGAAGGTCAAGCTATGGCATGACAAACATATTTCCCGGAAAATTTTTGAAGTCGGTCAATATGTTCTACTTTTCAATTCAAAACTAAAGTTTTTTTCAGGAAAATTGAAATCTAGGTGGTCGGGACCTTTTCAAATCAGAAATGTATTGGCAAATGGAGCAGTGGAGAAACATCCGAAGCCACCAGATCATTCATGGTAAATGGGCAACAACTTAAACTTTATTTATTGAATGAAGAAATAGAAGGGCGAAAGACCATGGAGATTAAGGATTCGAAACAAGACTAATGATCTCCACGTCGAGCCAATGATGTTAAACAAATGCGCTTCTTGAGAGGCAACCCATGTTTCTTTTCTTAACCTCTTTATCTTCTAATAATTTTTGTGTTTCGGAAACCCTAGTTTTGTTCAATGTGTAGGGAATTGAAATCCAATATGAGAGCAAACCGTAGTGAGAAACTGAGTTATGGCAAAAATGGAGGAATTTATTACAGGACCATAGCCAACTACTGACTAATGCGGCGAATTCATTACGGGACCGTAGCCAATAAGTATGGAACCGTAGGGAGACACTGTTCGACATTCAAAAGAGGGCAACTTCACTACGGGCCGTAGCTATATCTGCTGACCAGACCGTAGCAGACTCTTCTTAGCCGTAACGATATCCGCATACTCCTCTCAAGCCGTAGCACCATTCTCCAGGCCGTAACCGCCCCTAGTTACCGTAGCGCAAGAACTCGTGAACCGTAGGCGCGTCCAAAGAGCCCCTAATGCAATTTAGTTCAGCTGTAGCGCGCCTTCTAACCCGTAGTGCATGCAGGCTAGTATAACATAGTTGTTATTAGATTGTTGTTTCTTCACTGCTGCCGGACAACATCTTTCTTTCTCTCTTGCTCTTTGCTTGTCGTCTTCGTTTTGCAGGTGTTACAACCACAAGCAATCAACTTGATCATCAACAAGGAAACATATTTGTGTGCATCTCTCTATCATCTCACACTATTTGTATAAGAAGGAAACCAATCATACAAAGGAGACTCTCAAGAGGGGAAGAAGAGAGGGTGCACACCAAGTGTTTGACGAATTGCTCAAGTGAGAAATTCAAGTGGAGTTGACACCAAATGGCACCCAAAAGGAATGAAACCGCAGGCCCGAGGACTAGGGGAGGGCGCACATGCACAAATGATCAAGAAGAGCATGGGGTTATCTTTCGAGACGCCGAACAAAGACATCGATATAGGATGCTTGAGAAGCGGGTTATTGCTAACACTCGGTATATGGACACCTACACCATGCATGAGTTAGGGATTGACTCGGATGTGCATTATCTTTGTAATAAGCTGGNCATCGATATAGGATGCTTGAGAAGCGGGTTATTGCTAACACTCGGTATATGGACACCTACACCATGCATGAGTTAGGGATTGACTCGGATGTGCATTATCTTTGTAATAAGCTGGGATGGAACTACCTCATGAACACCAAGTGGAGCACATATGAAGTACCCACACTGGAATTCTTAAGCTCAGTGCAAGCCAAGTTTCTCCACAGAGATGATGACCCGGGTGAAGTCACATTCCGCCTCTTCAACCAAGAGTATAAGCTCACATTGGCACAGTTCAACTCTATCTATCAATTGTCAACAATAGATGCAAGAACAACTTCGTATTTTAGAGAGTTTAAAAGGGAAAAGGTATGGAAAAAATTGACAAACTGCCAGTACATCGACGCAGCTCATAACAAAGCTTCATATCTCAGAAACCCGGCTATAAGATATATGCATCGGATCCTGGCTAGCACTATATATGGCCGAGGAGACAGTGATGATGTTGTGAGGGACAGTGAGTTATTTATATTTTGGGTACTAAGCCATGAGTAATTTGCACTGAACACATGAGCTTTTACGGTCAATCACATGGTCAAGACAAAGGAAAAATTGTCATTGGTGGACTCATTACACCCATTGCACTAAGTAGGGATCGGGAGGAAATCACATTGATATGGATATTTGTGTGAACATGAGGATGATCAAGAAAGTGGTAGAACTCTACCACCTTCTTTTTCGCACTGAGGCATACACACATCCCTTACCCGATCGCTGAAGAACAGATTTGAAGATTGAAGCCAATTGAAGCTTCAACACAGATGGCCTTGAGCACAGACGTCCCACCTTAGCTGAATGGCAAGAGGAGCAAGGGGTGAATGAACCCTTAGGTGAAGAGGCAATGGAGACAGATGCTTACATTCCACCCACCATGATGCACGACGCCCATATTCCACATACTTCTACATTTGAGACAGGGCAGTCTTCTAGTGCAACACATGGTGATTGGACAAAATGTTATGCGGGGATTCAGGAGCTACTTCAGGGTCAAAGAGATATTCAAAGGTGGTTGGCAAGAATGGAGTTGCGACAAGAAGATATGTGGCTTAGACAAAATTGCATATCCGAACAACAAGCTTACATGAATGTTGTGATCGAGAGGCTCAATGATTGGCACATTGAGCAGGGAGATTGGTCCCCGTTCCAAGCTCCTCCATTTTGAGCATGTGAGCTTTCCCCACCCATACCAAGTATATTTTCTTTCTTTTATCTTTCTTTTAGAAACATTGAGGACAATGTTCATGCTAAATTTGAGGGAGTTTGGGAGAGTAGGGTAACATTTTGAGCACTTATTTTCTTTCTAGTTAGGCCACATGCATCTTTTGACCTCTTACTCATTATGTTATGAACGCTTATATGTCATGAGCCCATAATGAAGCAAGCATAATTTTCTGTATCATGCATATCACATGTTCTAGGAATGTCATTGCAAGCATTTTGAAAATGAACTTTTTGATGAATTAAAGTGTCATGGATTGCTTTACTCCATGCATGTCTAAGGATCTCATATGCTAGAAGCAAAAAGAGAGGTGAAAACTAACATAATAATCTAGATCGTGAGTCGAAAATCAAGTGGAAGTAGTCAAGAGAATTTTGAACTAAGTAAGGTGCATTGCACAATTTCTTAGTTTAAGTTCACAAGAAAAGGGAAATGAGAAGATCCATAGAGCAAAGACTCATGAGGGCGCCCGTGTCCTTAGTCGCGGGAACACACTAAACTATTCTTACATTATCATTCTGTGTGTTATGTGCATTATACATAGATATGCATGCATGCACAAGGAGGGAAAATGAGAAAATTCTGAAAAGGAAAAAAAAAGAGCAAATGAAATATGCTCAAATGAAAATGCTCACAAAAATGAAAAAGAGAAAAAGAATAAGAGCAAAGCAAAAGAAAAATGTGTACTCCTCCTTGTGTAAAAGAAAAGTTCGAAAGTCACATGCATTGCATTCTCTTTTATTTTTGCATGATATAGCATGAATGATAAGAGTACCTTTCTTGTGCATTTGAACTTTGAAGCATCTAGAATCTCATTTATCATCATACCTAGTTGTTGTTCTCGAAGACTTATGAAAATTTGACCTACACTCATAGTTAGATTTGTGATGTGAACTACAACCTCTCATTTTTGACAATGGCATATGTAGAAAATTCGCGGCTTGGAGTGATTCAACCCTATATTGATGACTTAGTTGTTACACTTTTTCAAAAGCATGCAATTGTAACTCCTTACTTGATTATGATATTTGGTGCATGATATGAAATCTTTGAGCTCACCACTTATGATATTTGCTTGAGGACAAGCAAAGATTTAGTTTGGGGGAGTTGATAAGTGTCATAAATGCATACACATGAGTAGCATAATTCACTTAATTCATACCTATATCATGTGATTTAAGTTACATTTGACATCAATTTCATCAAAGAATTATGAGCTACCCAAAAGTTGAATCATTTTGTAGAAGATGGAATTTTAGAGGAAAGGAAGGTGGAACCAGCTTACGGTCTGTTCAAATGTGCATGCCAACGAACAAGAAGGATGAGGCTATGGTTAACAATCACCAACCAAATCGTAGTACAACACTGGAAACCGTAGCGGCAAACTCTTGACCGCAGTGCACCCTCATTCTACCTGTAGCGCATCAATTCTTAGTCGTAGTGGCAACTCCAGGATCGTAGCGCACAACTTCACAATAGTGGACCTCTATACTCGACCATAGCGCACCCTCATTCTACCCGTAACGCATGTTATTGAGGCCGTAACCACCATGTTGGCTCATTAGTGGTTGGTGCGTTCACTGCACTTCATATATATATGATAATTAGGGTTTAGAACAACTCTCTCTCTTCTCTCTTTTGGAGCCAAAATTTGGATATTTGTAATGATATTTAGGATTCTTGCACTTGTAAGAGATACATTTAATGTTGTATGTTTGTGACTTTGATTTATGTTGAATCTTAGTGTTTGAACTTTTGATTTTGGATGCGATGATGAATTTCTTCTCTCCTATTTATTTCTCTTTCTCTCCCCTAATTATGATGCACTAATCTCTCTTGTTTTACGGTTAGATGAAATTTAGGGTTTAATGACTTTGGAATAGTGATTATGCTTGTACGCGACTCTTTTATTTAGTAAACATATGTTAAATTCTTGTGAGATTAGCTACCTCATTTGAATTGCCCTAAGTTGTTAAATGATAAAGTCATCTTAATTAACTAGTAGACTTTGCTAAATATGTTATAAGAGTACTATCTAGAAATAGAAGTGCCTTGTATTGCTTCTTAATGCTCATGAATATGAATGCAACTAGTGTTAGCGTGAATGCATGAAAGTGTTATTTCATAACCCTAGTTAGAATTGTGTTACCTTGAGAGAGGAATACATGATTATTGGAGTGAAGCAAGAGTCTAATGCATGTCATATCACTATCTCCTTTGTATGATCACCCTAGACGGATTCGAAACCCTAGAAAATTTCTCTTCTATATTTACTCTCATTTTAGTGCTTAGTCGTTTACTTCTTTCACATCATCTTCATTAGTGTAATTGATAACCTAGTGTTTTCTATCCTAACTCTAATCGTCTAGATAATGACTTGAGAACTACAATTCAAGTACTTGGCCGCTTCCTCATGGGATCGATATTTTATTACTACAACAAGGTCCCGTGCGCTTGCGGGACGCTTGTCAACAACTTGGTCTTCAAGCACATATCATCTACCCTCAATGGCGAGAAGAAAGCAACTATCAATCAGCAAATTGTGGAGAACAAAGAAGCTAAAATGCAAAACAAAATTTAGAAAGAGGCGACATCTCTAAAGCCTCAACAAAATCAAGAAGAAATTTATTCCATTGACCCACTTGCTCCCATCACAAACATGATGAATTCTATGTTGAAGAAACTATCCATGCACTAGGATCAAATCACAAATTTGGAGAGACAAATGTTGAATTTAAGATAGCAAAACAAGAATCCAAATGACGTCAAAATAGTAACAACACCTAAGAGCAATCTTGAAGAGATGGTTGGCTAGTTTATTGCAACAATTGAAAGAAGACTAACATTGCAAGACCAACTCATCCAAAATCTGGAGTCAGAGCTGAGAGTAACGAAAAACAAAATTGAGAATGATGAAGTGATCCAACAACTCGAGTATCGAGTCAAATTTGAAGATCTAGAAGCACAACTACATGCATTAGAGAATCAGGTTGCGCAACTTATTTCTCAAAATGCTAATTCTGAGAAGGACATCGAGGACTCACCATTCATCATGTCCACGGCAATATTCACACAAACAAACATGGTGGCCAAAAAGAAAATTTCCAAGAACGACATGGACTACTGAATGGCATGTCAAGGAGACAAGTGAATATACAACAGAAGATGTAAAAGTCCGAAGGAGGAGCTCGTCTTTGGATTCTCCTATTACTCCAACAAAACTATCTACAATGCAGACACCGAAAATTCTACCACTACAACTCCAGACAATACCACCAACTAAGGATCCACCGGAGTCATCAACACAACGATCACCAAACAAATCCAAGGAACCATTAAAAGGCTGACCAACAATAACATTGCAATGGTGACCAAGGATCCTATTAATTAGACAAGATTAGTAGCAACACAAACCACAATGTCGTCCAGATAATGTTGTTGTACTACTTAAAGGCCCAACAATGGAAGACAAGGGAAAAATAGTAGTAACAATAGGTGGAAGTTCTGATCGTGTTTGTTGAGCTTCACCATGACGAGCATCAACGATCATTTGGTTTGGGATCCATCGATCGAAAACTTGCTACATGGGCCCCTTTGTGCAATATGGAGAAGCGCACTAATAGCCAATTCATTGCTTGATTCGAACCTTTACTCAAAACCTGGGAGTGTTCGGGCAAGTAAGCTCGAGGGGTGCTTCAACACCTATTTTCCTAAGGCCATTTGTCTGGGAATCTTAAGTCCAAAGCCCGCTACACGGACCTCCTTGTGCAATCCTGTGTGAAAGGCAAGAATCTGAAGAAAGAAGTATGAGAAAAAGAAGATTATGCAATAAGCTTAGAATACACTGGTATTTTCAGTAGTGATGTTCTTATTTGATATATTACACATTGTTACATGTTAGAGCTAAATTTGAAGGAGTTTAAATATGTTTGAGTACTCGGATTTTATGCGGTTGGGATATTTGGAAAGTGGAATGTTGACTTTGGTGATGAGTTGTAAACAACAAGGTAGGGGAAGGTAGTTATCTGTAGGATGGAAACGATGAATTGAATTCCCATATTCTAAGTTTTGCTTTGAACATTGCTTGAGGACAAACAAATATCCAAGCTTGGGGGAGTTTGATGCATGCATTTTACATCATATTTTAGGGCTTGTTAGGCATTATTTTAAGTCATTTTCATATAGCATGCATCCATTTCTATTTTTATTTGTTTGTATTTGTCCAAGTGCAAAATTTACTCCTATTTGGTGTTCTTCTGTAGGAATCACATGAAAAGGCAGAAGAAGGATCAAAATTTTTCAAAAGGTCATGCTCAAGAACAAGAAGCCAACTCTCAGAAGCCATCACGGTCCGTGACAGCATGTTACAGGCCGTGATGAATCAGTACTAGCTGCAGCAAAGTCGATAACGACCGTGAAGATCATATCATGACCTTCGCTGTAAGCTGCAACTTCAAATCAGAGCCACCACGGGCCGTAACAACATGTTATGGGCCGTGAAGGCTAATATCACGGAGCGTCACTTGATATCACAACGTCGAAAGAAGCGATGGATTACGAGTCCAGATTCATTATGGGTCGTGGTCATTCCTTACGAGCCGTAAGATTTGAAGTGTTCAAGATCCAACCTATTTAGCGCCCAAGTTATGGGTCGTGACATACCATCACGGGACGTGACGACTTAAGGAACTTAAGAAGACACCTACACTTACAGGCCATGACATCCTATCAGGGTCGTGATGAAGGTACACAAATCTAATTTATTCGAGATTTTGATATTATTTGACTGTCAGAAAGTTTGAGATTTGATTGAAGACTTTAAACATGGGACTCTATCGTATTTTTGAGGATTTGGATAAGTATTATTGGACTTTCATCATAACCATTGATTGAAAGGCAGAATTGATCCAAGGGTTCACACATCATCATCATCCAATCCTAGGAAACCCTGGGGTATAAGAGGATCTCGTCTGCAACCTGGGATGGAATGCTAGGGATGAGAAGGAGATAGAAGAGAGAATACTAGAGACTAGAGCCATCAAACATAGAAGAACACCAGGGAACAAAAGCTATTCCGAATGACTGCTGAGAAAGAGTCGGATCATTCATCCATTAAGGAGGTGTTTAACATCTTCTCAACATCCAGAGGAGTAATCTCTTGTTCCATACTTTGTTGGGACGAAAACCATCCGGTAATCACGACAGTATATTCTGAATATTTTTTGATTTAGTTTGTATTCTTTGATATTATTGATACTGGAGAATTTATATAGCTTTCGAGACTTTTCGTTGAATTATTTCTTCATGAACATGTTTGCCTAAATTCAGAGTTTGAATAATTGATCATTAACTATGCAGTGTAGTCAATATCTTTGCAATTCATGTCCTACGATTCTAACCTGTTAAGGGCATTGTAGTTTGTGGTATGTTAGGTCAACCCATTAAGGGTGGTTTAATAGTCTAGGAAAACATCTTACTGCATCTTGTATTCTCTTCTTGAGGATATACCCGTTAAGGAGTATTTTTTGGATTGCTTAATACAAGATAGTGGAGTTAGCCGTTAAGGGAAATCATAAGTTAGGTTTGCCTAACCATCTGAAGATTCAATAATTGATTTTCATCTCATAAACGTTTGTTGTACAAGGTTCTAAGTATTCATCTTGAAGTTAGTATTGTCAAACCCTATTCATCATCCTTATATTCCTATTATTACTTATATTTATATATTACTAGTTTTCTGAAACATTAATCCTGAACTCAATGTTATCTCCTATTAGCCCTGAAATTTGATTAGGTAGTTATATAATTCCTCGTGGGATCGACAACTCTACTTTTACACTTTATTACTTGAACGACTAGTGCACTTGCTTGCATTGATTTGTCTGTGTTCGCATTTTTCTCATCAATTACTTGAACGACTAATGCACTTGCTAGCATGTATTTTCCTATAATGGATCTTTCGCATCATATCCTTAGATTATTAGCATAGGATGCAATGATTTGCCTCCCTATACTATCAAATCACCCTTAACTTGTTGACTAAATAGACCATAAACTAGACCATCTTTAACAAATTAATATAGTAGGACATGAATTGCAAATAAGTAATCGACCACACTACATAATTAATGATCAATAAAATCTATTCAAAGTATGAGGCAATCATGTTTATGAAGAAACAAAAAGAATAAATAAAATGAACAATGAAACTGCAAAGGGTTACAAATTTTAATCCTAGCAAATAAAACTATTACAAACCAGATTCAATACAAAGAAAATAAATCATTTAGAAACAAGATAAATTCATCCTAGCATATAGTAGAAAGGTGATTACTCTTATGGACTCCGAGCAAGTGTTGAATGGGCTTCTTAACGAGTGTACCACTCACCCTTCCTTCTCGACAGCCTTCCGGAGTGCTCTCTTGCCCTTGGCTTCGAAGTGATGACTCCTAGCCTTCAACTTCAGGTCTTTACAAAGTTTTTTAATACCCAAACACCTTGGGTTAGAGTTTCTGACGTGAAAAAATGCAATTCGATGCTAGCAAGTGCACTAGTCATTCAAGTAATAAAGGGTATAGAGTAAAGATTGTCGATCCCATGAGGAACTAGAGTAACTATCTAATTTTAGAGGTTAATAGGAGATAGACATATGACGGTTGAATTGGTGATTTCTCAAAGACTAAATTTGTTAAAATTATAATTACAATGATGATTGGGTGATGACTAGGGCCTAATGAAAAGAAAGATAAGGGCTAAAACTAATACTTCTCACATAATTGATTATATACACTTAATGCTCACAAGTTAGCTCTCCAGACGTATTAGGAACATNTGATTTTCATCTCATAAACGTTTGTTGTACAAGGTTCTAAGTATTCATCTTGAAGTTAGTATTGTCAAACCCTATTCATCATCCTTATATTCCTATTATTACTTATATTTATATATTACTAGTTTTCTGAAACATTAATCCTGAACTCAATGTTATCTCCTATTAGCCCTGAAATTTGATTAGGTAGTTATATAATTCCTCGTGGGATCGACAACTCTACTTTTACACTTTATTACTTGAACGACTAGTGCACTTGCTTGCATTGATTTGTCTGTGTTCGCATTTTTCTCATCAATTACTTGAACGACTAATGCACTTGCTAGCATGTATTTTCCTATAATGGATCTTTCGCATCATATCCTTAGATTATTAGCATAGGATGCAATGATTTGCCTCCCTATACTATCAAATCACCCTTAACTTGTTGACTAAATAGACCATAAACTAGACCATCTTTAACAAATTAATATAGTAGGACATGAATTGCAAATAAGTAATCGACCACACTACATAATTAATGATCAATAAAATCTATTCAAAGTATGAGGCAATCATGTTTATGAAGAAACAAAAAGAATAAATAAAATGAACAATGAAACTGCAAAGGGTTACAAATTTTAATCCTAGCAAATAAAACTATTACAAACCAGATTCAATACAAAGAAAATAAATCATTTAGAAACAAGATAAATTCATCCTAGCATATAGTAGAAAGGTGATTACTCTTATGGACTCCGAGCAAGTGTTGAATGGGCTTCTTAACGAGTGTACCACTCACCCTTCCTTCTCGACAGCCTTCCGGAGTGCTCTCTTGCCCTTGGCTTCGAAGTGATGACTCCTAGCCTTCAACTTCAGGTCTTTACAAAGTTTTTTAATACCCAAACACCTTGGGTTAGAGTTTCTGACGTGAAAAAATGCAATTCGATGCTAGCAAGTGCACTAGTCATTCAAGTAATAAAGGGTATAGAGTAAAGATTGTCGATCCCATGAGGAACTAGAGTAACTATCTAATTTTAGAGGTTAATAGGAGATAGACATATGACGGTTGAATTGGTGATTTCTCAAAGACTAAATTTGTTAAAATTATAATTACAATGATGATTGGGTGATGACTAGGGCCTAATGAAAAGAAAGATAAGGGCTAAAACTAATACTTCTCACATAATTGATTATATACACTTAATGCTCACAAGTTAGCTCTCCAGACGTATTAGGAACATTTATAAATATGACATTCCTTAACAGATATGTCGGCTCTTCAGATGAGATAATCTATCAAATATTTCTTCACGGATCGACTTTCCATATTATACACAAAATATGCATGCAAGTGGTCTCCAAAACTACTAAATTACCCTTAACGGGTTCACCTAATAGACCGCATACTATTAAGTCCTTGGCAGATCATAAAAAAAATGACATGGATTGCAAAAATGAATAACCATAATACATAGTTAATGATTAAACATAGATTATCAAAAAATTCAGGCAAACATGTTTATGAAAAGCAAACTGAAATTCTAATAAAAATCTGTGAAAGAGTATACAAGTTCTAACCCTAATTAAGCATCCTTTACAACTCAAACGTATCAAAAGATATACAAGGATTACATAATAGAGTAAAGTTCATCTCAACATATTATGGAACGAAGGTATACTCTTCTGGACGTTGGAAAGATGTTGAACAACTCCTTAACGGATTTTTGCTTCGACTTCTCCTCAGCAGCCCTTCAGAATAACCTCTGCTCTCTAACGTGCTTGCTCTAGTGTACGACTCCTACCATCCCTTCAAAAGTTGCATACAAAGTTCTTTTATACTCTAGGATTTTCCAAGGGTTAAATCATAATGAATGTAAACACTTCGATTAAATCAGCTTTTCGATCGATGGTGATGATAAAACTCCACTTAAACTCACCCAAATCCTCAAAAATATCTCCAAATAAAAAAACTAGAGCCTTAGATCATATATAAGTCTTTATGGTCGTTGAATAATATCAAATTTGCGAAAGAGTAAAATTTTGTACCTTCATCAGGGTTTGTGACAGTACGTCACGACCCGTAAATATGTGTATTCAAAATTCTTCAAGTCATCATGGTCTGTGATGTCATGTCACGACTGGTAACTCGGGCACTGAATAGATTTGAAATTAGACTTCTGCTTCTATTACAACCATTATGTTCTTGATGGCCCCTAATGAATCTAGCGACTTGTGATCCATCGCTTCTGTAACGGTCTTGATATGGGGTGATGCTTCGTGATATATGTTTTCACGATCCGTAACCAGGTATTATGACCCGTGAAGTATTTGCAGGTTGAACTGACTCCTTTGTGAAAGTCGTAATATTGGCATCACGATCGTTATCTCCACCATAACGACCCGTAATAGCTTATCATGGCCGTAATTGTGATATCCATGATATAATTCATATGAGATTATAAATNTAGTTTCTTATATACATATAATGTCTTAAGTAAACAAATAAATAAGAAAAAGACAGGTCATTTAATAATGGCATTGATAAGGGTATAGTTGTAACATTTTCTACCTGACCTTAAGTCGGTTAATATAGTAGGTATACATCATCAAAGGTCGGTGTTAAGGTATATAAATACTTTATCTTTTCACTTTTTACCACCTACTTTCTATCCTTAACATCTGAAAACTGAGACCAAAAGAGGAGAAGAATGAACAAAGAAAGCTAAGGAAATAGAACATAAATTAAGTTGATATCAAAGGGGTTTTCATTTTAGGTAAGTTGTTAGCTCCTTTCCTATGAATTATCTTTATAAAATTTGGTTAAAACAAATTTCTGTGATCTGTAATGGATCATTAAACTTTTATCTTTATATTTTCATCACTTGTTATCTCAAGAACAAAGTAGATGCTAGTAGTTGAGGTTGCTGTTAAACCATCCTTGGATCTTTAAGAAAAAAAATTGTGAAATTAAATATGTGAACTTTCTTTAAAGGTACAAAACTAAAAGAGAAGATAGATTTGTTCTTAGAAGTTTCTAAGGATATCTTATAAAGAATAGATTTTGATAATTACATGCATTGAAGCTTTTGAAGTCTATTTTCATATAGGATTAATTGTACTTAAATAAATTATGTTTCCTAATTGTTAGGTGTTTTACATTCTATGTCATTCAAGTTGTTTATGCTGGAAACTGAAACATATCTCATGGCATAGAGTACACAGTGATGAACATGCACTAATGATTACTATATTAAATAAGAACTTCAATACTAAAGACACAAGTATATATTGAGCTTAGTACAATAACTTGCTCTTCAGATTTTTATTTCTTTCACAATTTTTTTTTGGATTCTAGCCTTCACACAAGATTGCTCAAGGAGGTCCGTGTAATTGACTTTCGATTGATGACTCCCATATCAGATGACCTTGGGGCAACAGGTGTTGAAGCACCTCTCGAGCTTACTTGCCCGAACTCTCCTAGTTCCTGAGTTAAGGTTCAAATCATAGCAGTGAATTATTTGTTCTCCATATTGCACAAGGGGATCCATGTAACGGGTTTTCAATCAATGGATCCCAGATCAGATAGCCTTAGGTCACTAGGCAAGAACCCTACGGATCTAATAACATGATCGCTCCAAGGTTCTGGATAACACACGTCACAACCTCCTAAACTACTTAAACATAAAAGTTTTCAATCATATATATAACTTAATTGATGTAATAAGCTCAACATACACTTAATGGTTCAGTAGGGAAGTAATTATTATCATACTACAAAGGAAATGAAGAACATAAACTAGAAATTGTAGTCTAAGCTAGGATTCTATTTATCAACAATCTACTATCCATCTTTTCCCAAAGTTCAGGTGTTAACAGATAAACTTAAGACATTAAAATTTTGCTATCTACAAGATGTCTCTGAACATTACTCTCAGAAAATTAACACTTCAAGGCATGAGACAATTTGATATTTTTGGGTTTTCAATTTTTTTTTGGATTTTCACTGATATGATAACCACGCAATACAATATGATAACAATGCAATAACCAAAGATGCAGTACATAAAGCAAATATGCAGAACATAAGCAAATATGATGCATGATAATGCAACTACCCCAAGCTTAAACCTAACACTGTCCCTAGTGTTTAGGCTCAGATGAAGGGAGGGTACAAAAGGCATGAAAAAAAATAGTCAAAATATAAAAGGTACATATAGAACAAACACGACCTAGTCTACTCCTGAGGTGGTGATGGCGGTGGTGGAGGAGAGGGGTAGAACAACAATGTTCCATAGTGCCCCTGGACGATGTGATAATCATGCATGCGTCAGGCCATATTCTTTGTCCTCTCTTGACGATTGCGAATGTCCTTAATATCTCTCTTCATAGAAGTAAAAATAGAATGCATGGCAAAAAAGTCATGTCACTAGGACATTCGACGGGTCCACATCCATATATGACAACTGCTCCTTGTAGGATCTGGATGACACCAATAGGGGGGGGGGG
>LTAE01012883.1:0-7500 GCA_001647135.1 Pontederia paniculata
TCCTAATTAATTTTGAATTTTTGAATTAAATAATTCAGTGAGGGATTGTTTGAGCCTCTTCTTGTGGAGACTCTTGATGCAACACAATTTGAAATATATGAAGGAGTTGAGTTTGATCCAGAGTCTTCGATCTAGTTTGAAGATGATTCTTCATAGCAGTTTGAATTTGTTTCGCCTTCATTCTTGTTATTGGACCACTGCTCAATCGCAAAGGTTCTTGACCATCTTCAACAACAACATCTTGACAATCTAATGAAGTCTCTTCTTTGTCATCATGTTCCATAATGTCATGTCCAAATATGACATGTTCAAATTTGGCAACTTCTAAATTTTTGTTATATTCAAATTTGGCAGCTTCCGAATTCATATCATTTTATATTGAAAAAAAGTTTTTTGTATTTTTTTATCAAATAATGTCCTTACTGACAAATTCCTTTTTAATAATAAATCTTTATAGAGTATTGGAACAATCATTTTTTGTCATTTAAATATTACTTCATATTAGAAAACATGTTTTCTTTATTTTTATGTAATTATTTTTCCCATAACCAAAATTTTCTCCACAATGATATTTTTTCCCAATAAATTCTCTTCTTTTATTAATAACTTTGAAGTATAGATATTATTTATCTAATTTCTTAAAAAATATATTAGTCTAACCCCTCTTAAATTAACAAGTAAGGATCAGAACAATTAATGATCAATTTTCATATACACTTTAAAATGTTTTTTTATCATTATATATGACAATTTTATATTATAGGGGATTATTTTGTACTGTAATCAATAATTCTATTATTGATAAATTACTTTTAGAAAAAAAAAGTCTTATTAAAATTGAGCACTGGAATAAAGATTTGTATTAATTGTTATTTTGTTTTCTTAGTATATAATCATTTTTTTATGAAGTTGAAATAGAGATGTACCCGGTGGCTTCTTAACTTAAGTTTTAATATGGTGTACATATTATACATCCAAAAATTCAAGTTGGATATTAGATTGGCTTTTTAAATTGATAAATAAAAGTGTTCCAATTAGCTAATAATTATCCTTTTTTATTTGTAGCATACTCTATTTTTTTCTCTTATCTCCATTATTTATTAGTATTTAATTACTTACTATTTGTTCTTATATTAATTCTCATGTGCGCTCACTGACCAAATTGTTTGGCTCCATCGCTGGTGATATGGTCTTAGAACCTTTCTTATTGCTATACAATGATATACAATCAGTTATGACACAAAGGAAATTAAATTACAATTTTAAATAATTCTAAAAATCGTGAAAATAATTTTTTTTCAGCAACATGATTTGGGTCTAAACAAGGTGAAACATTAAATTCACTGGAACGTTGATAGCACCAATTAAAATTGTTCTACCCTATTTACCAATTCAATAGGAAGTCAATTTGTTATTCTCTTTGTTTGTAAATGACTTGTGATACCAGAAAAAAATTAGAAGCTAATAATTCAGGCCAAATCAGCCTCAAAGGCAAAGTTGTCATTTCCTCTTGAACTTTACTTTTCATTTTTTTTCACTCTATTTTTTTTTTCGAAGCGTGTTTTTTTAATTGCATTTCATTCATTTTCCTTTTCTTTAACAACATAATTCTTTTAATTGCATGCATTTGTTTCCCCTTTCTTTAATTGCATGATTTCTTTAATGACATGTATTAACTGTCTTCTTTAATTGTATGCATTTAAATTTCCTTCTTCTTGATTGCAGGAAAAGCCTTCCTGAATGGGTTTTGGCATAGTTTTTTTTTTCGTTTTTCGTATTCATGCTGGTCGGACATCACCTTTTTTTCTTGCAATATTCTTAGTTGAAACATTTGACCACCAGATCTAATATGATAATAACTTTGAGCAAAACTTGTTGAAACTCCCTTGTAAAAAAATATGAAGCTGACAACTATCGAACATGATTGGTGGTAATGTTTTGAATTCTGACTCATCTAAAATTTTATTTGTTATTCAAATTCAGTAGCACGCTCTTGAAGCTATATGAAAAAAATATATCTTCTGTTATACATATATATATATATAAATAACTTCCTACGATTAAAGTTAGGAGTCTATCTAAATTATTATGATCTTTTTTATAATTCTGTTATAAATAATATTTTTATTGACACTTGAGACCGTAGCCTAATTAAAAGTGAATCTCATAAATTTTGTGTGATTTTTTTCACTTGTCTAATATCCCAACAATGCCAATCAATCAAGTCCAAGGGAAAAAAATATATCCAATCCATCCTAAAAGTCAAATAAGCAAAATATTGTATCTAGGTCCTTCATCAAGGAAGGAAGCAAGAATAAATATTAGGAGTCGAGATACTTCTAAAAATATAAATAAAGTGTTTAAATATAAATAGATAAAAGCTGACTTCAATAGGAATTTAACCCACAATAATTGAAAAAATAATATTTGATCTTATAGGTTGGTCTGTTCCTGTCATCTATTGAATCTTAGTACAACAGTGTTTTGCTTTAGTCCTCTATTAAATCTAGTACAAAAGTGTTTGCTTAGTAGTTGTTGAGTTGGCATGAACCGCAGCTTCCATTGTGTTCATAGATAAAAATATATAGTAATAGCTGAAAAATTTAATTATCTATGAGGGGGCTACACATCGAAAATTTAGTGACAAGCAATGGTGGATAATAATATTTTTAAAATCGATATCTTACTCAGGATAATATGAGAGTTGCAAGATTGATGATCAAATAAAAATCGTGAGGTTTTATCAAAGATTATAAAAAGATTTTAAAAGTTCTATGAATTAAATTATAATTAAATACATAGAGATCGTAGAAGATCGAAATTTTAACGATCTTAATTGATAATAATGGCATCACTAGTTGCTACTAGTCAATAGCCATAAAAGACATAGTTGTGGCAATCCTATGCATTATTAGTTACAACTTACAAACTCTTTTTTGTGTTTAATGAACTTGGATAATAATACTAGCAGTGGATATTACCATAAGATACATAGCAATGCCACCGCTTCATGCCCTAAATTTTAGTCTTATTCATTTATTGATCCTCAACTTTTCAAACAATTTTACTTAACAACAAAATGCTTAAAATATTTTTTAGTAATGCATTAACCTTTTTACCCGAATTTAGTTTTACCTATTTAACATTTAAAATATAAAAACAAAAAAGTCAAGTATGAGCCCATCTCATGTCATCTTCTTCACCGTCCCTTATCTATTTTTATTATCGAATAAGGGTAAAAAAGTAAATATATAATTATAAATAAATTTTAGACATTCAGGATTAAGTGAATGTGTTTGAAAAGATTAAGAGAGATAAGTGAAAAATATTAAAGTTTAGAGTGTGAAGTGAAAATATGCCATAGTATAAGTCGAAGGAAACTAAAATTAAGTTAGCCACATAAGTATCATAATTAATACATGTTATGGTTATTAACTAGCAACAATCAACATTTTTGTGAGATCATCATCTAGCTTTGTGGTAACATACTACTTGTGGAAATCCAAATGAAACTTATCTGAGAAGTTGTTGAGCTTATATATCTTAAAGTAGTGAAATATTAGGACAAGAAGCTTGGAAGAATTACTTCTTATCAATGTCTCAAAGCCAATATCGTAGAATAATAAAAAATTCTAATGAAAAACAAGAAATCTAATATGTTCAGATACCTTTAATAAAATTTCAAATATTTGCCACTTTATCACTTGACTTCCAGAGTTTTATTAGGAGTAATTATTGTCTATTACCTTTAGTATCTTTGTTCTAAACCTATCATTTAACTTTATTTTGTCACAAAATTGTCCCCAATTTAATAATTGTAACTAAACCATCCTCCTTACTTGTTATAAAGAGTCACCGAGTTATCATATGATATAGCAATGTTAATCGAACAAGTCACATCATTTTTAAATATTAAAAGTGTAAAAAATATAAAGCAATCTTCAAATATGTTTTTATCCTTTGTGAAGCCTTGCTTTTAGTGAACATAAACTTTCGAATTAAATTTAATCAAATGTAAATTTTCATCAACCAAATATGGAATCATCGTAATTGTTATACTGATTGATTAGCTTGAGGCTAAAAATCATATTTGTAGTTGATCTAAAATTATATACATGTTATGTGGAAAGTATAAATAAAAGGGGAGCTTGTGAAAGGTTGAAACATTTTTTCTAGTCAGATTGCTAATGGATCAGATCTCGCATTGCTTGATGATTAAAACAACTCGATCCAATATCTCCAAAGTTAACTTTTTAACATAATGTCGTTTCTGGTATGATGTCATCTTTTTTTTTATTATCTCCCTAACTAAAAATAAATGAAAATTGTGGTCCAAACACACACACACACACACACATATATAAATGGATTAAGGAGCCTTAGCACACAATAAAAAATCGAGTTCTTATAATTAAAAATCAATGATCGATGAGCTCAATAATAAAATCTGCGACCTCATAAGACTGGACATATTTTTCTCAATTAAATAAAAGAGAATCAAATTACTTAACAAATATTTCGAACACACGCTTTATGCAGCTAACATTATTTAACCCAAAAAGAAAACATAATGGATTAGTACGCACTGCTAATTTGAATTGAGTATGAGACTTACACATAGAATTGGGCTAGCTTATAATTGTTTTTGATAGATATTCATATTGGGCTAGCTTATAATGTTCCATATATTATTCTCTTTAC
This sequence comes from Pontederia paniculata, assembly GCA_001647135.1. Lineage (NCBI taxonomy): Eukaryota > Viridiplantae > Streptophyta > Magnoliopsida > Commelinales > Pontederiaceae > Pontederia > Pontederia paniculata. Next base: position 4,702 of record LTAE01012883.1, read on the forward strand.
TGGATTCTGTGATATATATAGCAGCAGTGCAGATGCCTAATTAAATATTTGCACAACATGATCTTTATTAAATGTAAAATATTAATTAATTATATGTGCAAGTCATATACCACAGAAATAATTAACAGTACAATAACAATAGGATGACGATTTAATACAAGCTAAGAAATTATTATTATTATTATTATTGAACAATATTATTACCTTTATTGAACAAATAATATCATTGGAGGAATGAAAGGGCCAACATGCGATATTGCCATGCATTACGTGCATCCGTCAGCTCCAAGGCCGGGACCTCCATAGAATATGAGGTTTTCGTTAGACAGGGCGTTGTAACATTTCGGCTTGTCGGCGAAGGGATAATACCAGTGGGAAGGCGGGTAGTGGAAACCTTCCTCGTGGCTATTCATGACCTGCGATTCCCTGATGAAGGCAGCCTTTCCCCATCCCTCGCCGGGGAAGTGGCCGCTGCCCATCTGCGTCGACGTGTGCTCCCCGCCGTTCCTTGTGTTCAGGACGCTGCCGATCAACTTCACTGTAGTAATGTCGACCAAGGGGTGGTTCACGAATATGCTTACCGGCCAGTAGCCTATGTACTCCGAATTGAACACCAGCCACCACACATCACTCTTTTCATACTGCAGCATATATATACACACAGTCCATAATTCAAAACTTTACATATAATATATACATATGAATCAAATTCGATCGACCGACCTTGATGATGATTGTGGTGACCTCGTACTGCTGGCCGCCAAAAATCGAGAGAGGCTCGATCGCGGCGCCAAGCGGAACAGTTTTGCTAGTCTGAACGAAGCCCGGGCAGAGCAAGTTGTAACAGCCAGTGGTGCCGTATCCATCGGCCTGTCCATATACATTTAATAAGATACACAAATGCAAGGGTTATAAAGGTTTCAAGTTTGATTTGATAATTGGTGATGTACAAACGTAAAGAATTAATTTTCGCATGATATATATGTAGCAGTGTCTTACAGTCCAAAATGCGTATATGCGAGTCCTGTTATCTCCATACAACCCAGGATTTACCTGTACAAAAACAGACACGGGATCAAAATATTAGCATGATAATGGGATAATTTATCAGTGTGTAATACTACAATGCTCACCAGCCATCCTCCTTCTACGAAGCTTTGCTGGCTATCGTCGGAGAGTTCGACGGCGGTGTGACTCCACTCGTTGATCTCGACCCACACCCCCCAAACGTTGAAAAAGCCGGTGGCTCCAATGAATCCACGGCCTTGCGCTATTAGTCCTGCCCTCTACATGATTAATTAATAACAAATTAATTTAGAAGCTAAACTAAATTCATATATACATAATGGGTTCAACAAAGGTACTATTTACTTAAATAGGTAACACCGTGCTATCTATTTTATCAATCTTAAGATATTAAATATATCTTAATTATGTATAATTTTATTAAAATCGAAATCTGACCAAAAATGAAATGGAGTTCGAACTGAAAAAATTAAAACCGGTTCAACATCAAAAGTGGAATAAGTAAAAAAAAATGAGAGGTTTTGTGGGTGTTGACCAATGAAAGATGGAGGAGAGAAAGCAGAAAAAAGGAAAATGAATGAAACGAAGATGACCAGAAGATAAAGAAAAGGAGAAAAAAAAATAATGAACAGGAAAGATTATAAAGAAGCAATAAAGATGATAGATAAAATGGAAAGAAGAAAAAAATATAAAAAAGAAGGTAATGCATAATAAAGAAGGCCAATAAATAGTGGAGCATTCAAGGGGAGGAATCATAGAAGGAAATAAAATAAAAGGGGGATCAAATGAAAATGAATGAAGTAAAAGAGAAAGATTATCAGAAGACATGAAGAAGAGATTCAATAGAAAATTAAAATCAAATAACTAATAATGAAAGTTAGTTAATTTCGCAAAGATAAGTTTGATATCATCTAAAATATTAGCTTAATTACTTTATATGATTATTATTTAAGTTTTTATAATGGTCAAGTATATGATTGCTGTAAAATACTATAAATAAAATCCAATTCAAATATATCGTATTGAATTGATTCACATTGCAAATTATAAAATTAAGGGGATCATCTATAAATAGCAAATTTCTTACTTCAACCATTTGCCAAGAAGCGACGTCATTGCGTCTTCCATAGTCATCCAAGGACTTTACATGAACAAGATCACTCTTTAGAGTTCTTCGAATTGGAATTGTGCCTTCGGGGCACTCATTACCATTTTGCAAAAACGGATGAAGAATGGGCAGCGCGCGAGAAGCATTGGCAACACTAGCCATCTTCGGCAAAGAACTCGGCGGCGTCTACATATATCATTAACTTCATATATAAGTTTCCTAAAATTGTCATGAGACGTTCTAAATAGAAATAACTAGAGAAGCAAAGTTTTTAGAACAAACTATAATCTTATGATCTTTCAAACGAGGATGACTGAAAGCCGGTTGTTTGTAGATATCAACGCAATCGATTATATCTCCATCTTTCAACTGAAAAAGAGTTCTGAAATTGATTAATCAAAGGCTTTAGTCCATTTCAATTTTGACATATAATTTGGAAGAAAAAGAAACATACCACTATTGATTTAACTGCAGGCTTGTTAACACGCTTAAGATAAGCTTCTATCTCATCATCCTTTAGCTGGGAATTAGCCAGCACTGCAAGTATGTTGATAGACATCATAAAAATTGCAATCATAAAAACTGTAAGTGCACCCATTATGAACCGCCTGCATACAATCAATAATTAGATTGCTCACATGAAAAAACATAAAGAATTCTCATGT
>LTAE01012884.1:0-13280 GCA_001647135.1 Pontederia paniculata
AGCAGAAGAAAAGGTGTACAAGCTAACTAAAGCACTCTATGGTCTCAAACAGGCCCCTAGAGCATGGTACAATAGATTTGATGAGTATCTGAGGAGGCTTGGCTGAGAAGTCTGAGTGAGCATACTATGTACACCAAGAAAGAAAAGGAGAATATGCTAGTATTATCAATCTATGTATATGACATATTAGTCACTGGGAATGATGAAGAACATGTGAGTAAGTTTAAGACAAGCTTAATGCCGAAATTTGAGATGATTAATCTGGGTTTAATGTCATTCTTTCTGGGCATTGCAGGTGAGATCTTCATCTGTCAAAAGAAATACTTGAATGAGATGCTTAAAAGATTTCATATGGAAGGCTGCAAGACAGTAAATACTCCCATGAATGTGAAAGACAAATGGAGAAGAGAAGATGGCAGTTCAGAAGCATATGAGAGTATCTATAGAAGCTTGATAGGAAGCCATATATACATCACTGCTAGCAGACCATATATTATGTATGCACTGAGCACTATGTCAAGGTATCTAAACTGTCCAACAGAGACTCACATGATCAGAGCAAAGAGGATTCTGAGGTACCTAAAAGAAACTGCAGAGTTCGGAGTAAAGTTTGAAAGAAAGGTTGAGTTAAAGTTGCATGGATATGCAAATAGTGACTAGGGAGGCTGTGTGGATGACTTGAAAAGCACTTCAGGCTATTATTTTTCTCTTAGATCAGGGTGTTTTTCATGGAGCTCTAAGAAGCAAGAAGTGGTGGCTCAATCCACAACTGAGGCAGAGTTCATGTATGGAACTAAGGCTGCTAAGCAAGCTGTGTGGATCGGAAAGTTGCTTGAAGATATAGGAATGAAGGTAGAGAATCCAATATATCTATATGTTGATAATCAAACAGCAATTGCAATCTCACAAAACTCAGTCTTTCATGGAAGAACTAAGCACTTTAAAGTGAAATATTATTATCTTAGAGAAGTGCAATAAGAAGGGAAAGTTAAGGTCGTTTACTGCAAAACAGAGATGCAAATTGCAGATCTGTTAACAAAATCTTTTCCTATAGGCAGATTTGTTTGGTTGAGGAACAAAATTAGAATGTCTGAAGGAATTTGATCCAAAGGGGAGTATTGGAAGCTAAAGCATGCTTGAAGCAAATTTTATCTAGTTCAACTCAACCGAAGACCATGCCTTTAATGAACTAGTCGTTATATTTTTTCTTAGTTATGTTTGATAGTTATATGCCATATCTATGTAGTTATTTGCAAAAGTAGCTTCATTAATGTTTCAGCGTACGGGTTGCTCTAATCCATTGAGCTGTTATATAATATTTTAGAGTATAAATACTCAAGACAATGATGCAGTTATTTTACTGATTAAAATTAGATAAACATTAGTTATCATTATCTTCATTTATGTGTTCTTTGTTTTGTTGTTCTGCATATGAACAATCATTAGAAATCAATCTCATCTGGTGTGTTGATTGTGTATGAGTTAAACACGAGTGGATTGGTGAGTTTGAGCGTTAAGATTGTGAGAAACAACAAGCATATTTGTTTATCTATCTATCTATCTATCTATCTATCTATCTATCTATCTATCTATCTATCATGGTAAAATGATAAAACCCAACTTACCGCAATAACATACCTCATTCGAGAGAAAAAGAAAAGGTTGTGTGAGTTATTGTTACCATCGTAAAATTTAACCTGCAATATTGACATGTTCACGCTTGTGCATCTGCTTTACTCCCACTGTCCCTGAGAAGTAAATGCGACCTTAATACTCTCACTGTTCGTGAAGTATCAACTGGAGATATTATACTGAAGTTCATTTTTCCGTGAATCTTCGTATTGACTCAATTATTTCTGAGTCCCATCAAACCAACATGTTTGATGAATATACCAGCTGACATTCCCTTTGTAAGAGAATCAACCAACATATCACTTGTAGGCATATAAGTTATTGTCACTTCTTTCTTTTTCACTATGTTCTGAATATAGTGGTATTCTATCTCTATATGTTTGCTTTTTGAATTATTGGCTTCACTGTTAGTTAAGCTTATCGCAACCTGATTGTCACAGTACATCTGAATTGGTCCCTTGATTAGACCGAGCCCTAGTTCTAATAGGAAACGTCTGAGCCAGACTCCATGGGTGGTTGTTGTACTACAAGCAATGTACTCAGCCTTCTATGTGTGTCTAGCCACACATCTTTGTTTCTTGCTACCCTAAGAAATGACTGCTCCATCCAACATGAATAAGTGACCTGATGTGGATTTTCGATCATCTATATCTCCATCAAAATCTGCATCCGAGTAACCTACAACTTCAAGTGTATCTGCTTGATATGTCAATCTCAAATGTACGATACCTTTCAGATATCGAAGTATCCTCTTTATGACCTTCTAGGTGGGCTTACCAGGATTACTTTGAAATAAACTCACTAGGCTTACAACAAAAGCCAAATCAGGTCTCGTATAAAGCATCACATACATCAAGCTACCCACCGCCTGTGCATAGGGTTCCTCTAAGGATTTTTGCCCTATATTGGGACACTCACTTTTACTAAGTCTTTACCCAATCACAAGTGGTGTAGGTGCTGAGCTGCAATTCTGCATCCCAAACATCTTCAATATCTTATTTATATATTGTTCTTGACTCAAGCTCAATGTCCTTGAGCTTCTATCCCGAATAATTTGAATCCAAAGTACATAGGATGTTTCTCCCATGTCTTTCATTTCAAATTCCTTGCTCAACTTAATTTTTACTTCATCGAGCATAGTGACATCATTACCAACGAGCAAGATATCATCCACATATAGTGCTAATATCACAAAATTGCTCCCACTGTTCTTGATGTACACACAATGATCCAATTTGTTCGATTTGAACCCAAATTGGACTATCGTCCTATGGAACTTCAAGTACCATTGATGAGACGACTGTTTTAAGTCATAAAGTGACTTTCTCAATTTATACACTTTGTTCTCCTCACCTAATGTCTCAAAACCTTTAGGTTGTCGCATATATATGTCTTCACTCAATTCTCCATTGAGGAAAGCAGTCTTGACATTCATTTGGAATAACTCCAAATCCATATATGCAATTATCGCTAAGATCGTCCTAGTCGACGCAAACTTAGCCACTAGAGAATAGGTTTCCTGAAAGTCTATACTGGCTTGCTAAGTATAACCCTTGGCAACCAATCTTGCTTTGTGCTTTTCAAGTGTACCATATGACCGGTACTTTCGCTTGAAAACACATTTACACCCTATGGATTGTTTGCCTATCGGCAAATCATATAATGCTCATACTACATTCTGATTAATTGAGTCCATTTCATCTTTCATGGCGGCCGTCCATGATTCCGACTCAAATGAAGTCATCACTTTTTTATACGTAATAGGATCTGTACAATCCTCTATATCAACATCGACGGAGTAACATGAAGCCTCGCATTCGTACAGAACATAGTCATCCATGTGTGCGGGTGTCGTCCGGTGCCTCTTGGTTCCGGTTATACTCGTGAAAATAATGGGTTCCTCCACATCTTTCATGGCGGTCGTCCATGATTCCGACTCAAATGAAGTCATCATTTTTTTATACGTAATAGGATCTGTACAATCCTCTATATCAACATCGACGGAGTAACATGAAGCCTCNCTAATACATGCGCTCTACATCCCCATTTTTGGAGATGACCTAACTTGGGTTTTCTACCATTCCAGATTTCTAATGGCATTAATTCAATAGACTTGCTGAGAATTCTATTATGTATGTAATTCGCGGTAAAGACTGCTTCACTCCAAAATTCCTTTGGGAGACCGGAATGGAACAACATACATCTTACTGCATTCATCAGTGTTATATTTTTTTCTTTCTGTCACACCATTCTGTTGTGGCGTATAAGGCATAGTAGTTTGTCTACTTATCCCTTCCTGAATGCAGTAACTCACAAATTCTCGAAAGGTGCATTCCCCTCCTCTATCAGTCCACAAGCACTTAATTGGTCTACCCAATTTCTTTTTAACTTTTGTCTTATATCTTTTAAACATATCAAAGGCTTCGGCTTTCCTTTTCAAAAGATAGACATAAGTAAATCTTGAGTAATCATCAATGAATGTGATAAAATATTCTTTACTTCTATGTGTACAGACACTCATATGACCATAAATATCAGAATGAACCAACTCTAACAATCTATTTGACCTTATTCCCTTCGAAAATTCTTTTTGAGTCAATTTTTCGATCAAACAATGCTCACAGGGCAATATCCTTGCGTCTGTTATGTTAGATACCAAGTTCATTTTGATTATTTGTTCCATCTTGAAATTTCCTCGATGTCCAAACTATCATGTCATAGATCATAATCACATGCATAACACATAGGATACTCATAAGTGATTTTCATTGATTCATTGATGACATTAAGACAAAATAAGTTATGTTCTGAAACAAACTTTCTCATAGTCATGACTTTATCATTCTTCCCAATTGTCACACGGTCTTTATAGAAGCGAACTTCAAGTCCCTTCTTCATAAGAGCAAGTACATATATAAGGTTTGTCGGATTCCTGGTGTATATATCACATCATGAACCACCATTATGTTGTCCCCCAGATTCAGCCTGTATTTTCCAACACCTTCAACATTCAGATAGGTGTTGTTCCCCATATAGATCATTTATTCCCTTTTTTTAAGCTCTTTGAACTAAACCAAGCCATCCTTGGTCTTTGCAATATGGCGGGTTGCTCAAGAGTCGATCCACCATCCACCTATATCCATCATCACAGCATTGTATTCGATGACCCTAGCAAATTCAAGCTTATTAGGTCCTTTTCTCTGCGAACCTTTATTTTGATTCTGCTGGACCCTATTTTGGCTCGTCTTCTTCACTGTGGGACAATTGGCCTTGAAATGGTCATACTTCCCACAAGCGAAATAGGTTTCCCATTTGGCCCCTTGAATTGCTTCTTGTTAGGACCAAGGTGCTTTTGGTGGTGCACCGCATGAGCTTCTTTGTCTGTTTCCTCGACTTCGAATACTTTGGTCTTCTTTCTGTTTCTAGCCATGTCCTGCTCTATGGCCAACTGTGCTAGAAGATTTGTCATCGACTTAATTGTCTCATTAAGTCACAAAGTTGTGGCAGTCATATCGAATGAGGGAGGCAAGCTGTTGAGAACAGTTGACACCTGCATCGGGTCGGGTAGAGTAGTCCCTGCAGTAGCTAAATCCTTAGCCATGACAATCATTTTATTAACATGATCTATGACGTTATCACCCTCCTTCATTTTACAAGTGTTATATTTATGAAGGAGCTATTATATATTCAATTCCTTTTTGGAATCATATTTTTCTTTGATAGCCGCCAATAGATCATGTGCATTATTATGAGTATCAAAGACTCTAATAAGATCATTTTCCATATGTATTAATATGAAAGATCTAGTTCTCCTGTCCTTGATCTCCCACTGCTCAAATGTAGTCTTCTGCTCATCTATTGTATTTTCGGGCAATTCCTGAGCATCCGAGTCAATTACAAATTCTAGATTGTCATACATAAGTTCATATCGTATTTTGCGGCTCCACATTTCGTAGTTTGCGCCATTCAGACGCTCCATCTTGACCAGCTCAAAAGCAATGAGTTTGTGTGTTATTTTGTTTACGATAGTTTTTTGCTTGACGATGAAAACAGGGGAAGAAAAAATGGATTTCACGAATCAAAGATATGGAGCAGCGAGCGACATATGGGAATATGAAAAAAAAAGAAGCCTGTGCGGAAAAACAAGGATTCTTGCTTTCTCGACAACAAAAAAAATTTGCAGGATGTCACCACAAGAAAGTTGGAAGCGTCGGACAAGCTCTGATACTAATGATATAAACTTGCAAAATGAGTTAGAACATTTTGGGGCTCCCAACCGGTGATCCATCAGTTCCAATCCGGAGCTCTAAAAATAGGCGCAAAAGAAATGTCGGAGTCCGCCCCTGCCGCGCCCTGTGATCACATCATTGACGGAAACGCTCGTCAATCAAATCCCTACGGATCTTGCCTAGCTGTCAACATAGTTGTTGCACCTGTTACTCCTTCAGGCACATCTCTACAGCTTGCATCCGCGTTCAAAATCATCCGAGCGGTACCACATTTGGTCATCCACCAACAAGATGAAGCATGACAAGCCTTTAGCAGGAGACACCTTGGAAAAAAGAGGGTAGTGCACAACGGTACGTTCTCCATATGACTTTACGCCGAACAAGAGTTTAATTGAATAGATCTTTGAGCTGGCTAAGAATCACTTCTAATTTGTTACCTAACTATCGATACAAGATATATCAACTGTCTAGTTATTTATCAATGTTACAAGAAGACAGTCTCCAGTTACTGAATGTTTTGTGCCAGTTCAGTTATATATGGTGCATCATATAGGAGATCAGAATGTAGAATTCTTTTGTTGATGACACCAGAAGTAGCAGTGGTGTCTAGTGATCAGAAGAACGATATCCTTTTTTTCGGTATCGAAGGAGGCAATGACTGGAGAAGAAGAATATCCTTTGACTCAAGGATGTTAAAGAGCTAGCTATGGTTTTCCTTGGGATGAATGCTGATCTGGCTTAATTCTACAGAAGGGAAAATGCAAATATGATTCTCGTTTCACAATTTGAAACTTGGTAGCATCTATATATGTATTCTGATCCATAGAGACTACAGATTTTTGTTGGCGCTTAAGTAAGAAGCAAGGTGATTTTCACATCACAAGCTTTAGAAACTCGCTTTTATGGATGATACGTTGAAGTAACATCATTTCTTTTAGGTCAATGCCTTGTAATCCACTGTAGATGGATTAAAAAATAATAATCCATGAAATACTCTCCAAACCTTTATTTTATGGGAGTACCTTATTCTTGGGTCAAAATGCAAAAAAACCATTTTTTCATCTAGCCTAAAATGCAGTGAGACTCACGATTAGACATATAGATTATTTGATTAAAAAATAAAAAATAAGATCTTAATTTAGATCTTATTTTTAATTAAACGAGATCAAGATTTTACATAACATTTAAATCATGTTTGTATTGGGAATAAAAATTAAAATAATAGATATAAGAATATACATAATTGGATTATAAGTGCATATATTTCAATAATAATTGTATTTTTTAGTCCTTGAATAATAAACTTAATTCAATTTTTCGAAATACATATAATGGTTTTATGGAGTCCAAGATAATTTTGAAAAATTGAAATGTTGACCAAATTAATTCTATTTTAAGAAGTGTTTAGCTAAATTTTAAAAAGAATTTGATATTTTTTTATTCCCAATCCAAATAGAGTCTCAAGCAATCAATCGTGTATCAACTTGTTGGAGACATTTAAATAAAATTTCATCTTCACGTTGGAAAGAGAAAAGTTGTCTCCAAGAGACTTCCAAAGGCCTCTCTCTTAGCACGAAACTTTGAATAAGGCATTATGAACGAAAACAAATTACTCGTATAGAAGTTCTAATATCAATAGAAAATGTCTATTATCCTTCTAGTGTGTTTGAACTATTGATTATATAATTAAAAATAACCAAGTAGATTTACAATGAAATATAAAAATTGATTACTGGTCTAATTTGAGTATTTTTACAAAAATAAACCTCAACATTAAAAACAACAAATTATTAAATTCAGTAGTTCCTCATAAAAAAATTAGAGTTATTTTCATAAATCTCTTTAAATTATCGTGAAAATTTAAATATATCTTTGAACTATAAAACTGAACAATTTAAAATCGGGCAAAAGTAGATCGTCATATTTTGATTAATTGAATGATCATTTTACACTTTTTTAAATAAAAAACCAAACCCTCTCCCTTCGTTATCTCCCATGCAGGCAAGCTCGAGTCGTCGCCTCTACGTGAGCTCGTGCCCGAGCTCGAGGAGAGCCGAGCTCACGACGTGCTCTCCTGTGCAAGCTCATGATGAGCTCGTGCTCCTACATGACCTGAGGCGAGCTCGTGCACCTCACTATCGCCTTTGGGCGAGCTACGCGAGCTCGTGCAGCTCACCATTGCCTCTACGCAATCTACACGAGCTAGCCATGATCTCAAGCGGAGGCGATGGCGAGCTCGCTTCTGCACGAGCTCACGCATGCGTTGAGTAGAGCCCGACTCATCATCTTGTGCAAAGGAGACGACAAGCTCGCCCCCTACTCGACATCTGTGTGAACTTGTGTAGATGTGAACTCGCCATCGCCCTCTACGTGAGGTGCACAAGCTTGCCTATGTGCTTTCACAAGCGAGCTAGCGTAGAGGCGATGGCGAGCTCGCATAGAGTCTACTCGAGTTTAGGAGAGCTCGCATAGAGGCGACGACGTGAGCTCGCCTACATGCATAGTAGGAGACGATGAAGGGAGATGTTTAATTTTTTATTTAAAAAGATAAAATGATCATTTAATAAATTAAAACAATTAAAAAAATAAGACATTTAGATGAAATTGTCCAATCAAACAAAGTTTAGATATGGAGAAAACAAAATTATTTAGAGCTAAACTCAAACACCTTTTACTTGTTTCAAGGAGAGGAGTTATTCACATTTAATTGATGGAGTGCTTATCAACTTATTCCAAAGCTAAAGCACTATATATTAGACCTACTTAAAAACTATAGAGTAGACTTTACGTAGTCTTTTTATTGAAATAATTATCTCTAAACCAGTTCATATCCTTCATCGGTATTAGAGTCCATGTTTCCCACCAAATTTGGAGAGGATTGCTTAAAACCTATATCTGTAAATTTTCAGTTCATTAACCAGGTAGCTTTAATATATGATACGGTAAACCTCCATTTGCTTTAAAAGGTCTATTAGCTTAAATGGGCCAAAATCCATTAGCCTGAGTGGTGCCCTAACTATAAAATGGTGCTAAACCGCCATCCTCGATTACTCCTGCGGCCTCTCCTCCGATGTTGCGCTCTCCGTCGCCAAGAACCACTCCCTCAAGTCCACCGCGAAGGCACGCGCTCCGTCGTCGCGGTCCTCGAGTCCCACGTCTTCGGCCAGGCCGACATCGCCACCCATCCTCTGTTATGTCTCAGCATGATACAGATAAGGAAAATACAGAAGAGGAGTCAGAAAATGAAGAGGAAATCAGAAAAGAAAACATAGAAAAATACGAAGTAGCGAAGAAATCAGACGGGAAAGAGCAAAATAGTGAAGGCGAAACAGAAGCAGTAAGAGCAGAAGGCGAAACAGAAGCAGTAAGTAGAGAAGAAGAAATTTTTGAAACAGAAAGCAGAGAGAGAGAACCAGAAGCAGCAGACAGAGAAGAAGAGAACTCAAAAGTAAAAGTTAAAAGACAACGAAGAAAACCGAAATATTTGGATGACTTTGAGATGTAAGAAGAGAAGAAGAAGAGGAAGAAGAGGTCGTGTAAAAATGTCATGTAAAAGCCAGAAAAACTAAACAAATGTCATGTAAAGTTGCGGCTTATAAATAGAGAAGGAGATGTAGAGAAGACTTATCTTTTGGAGAAAACCCTTAATAGAATCTTGGAGCCTCGCGGAGCTCGAATCCGGCGTCTCTTTTCTTCCCTTCCTTGTCTCTGTCCATCTTCTTTGTCCTGAGCTCTTCCTGTGCAGATCTCCGACGTCCATCTCATCAGAAGCTCCGGAACCCTCAGCATCCGCGCGGTCGGCGACATCTTCGAGAGCAAACCCTAAACCTGCAAACAAAAACAGAAGAAGAGAGGCGGTGGAGAGAGAAAAATACACAAATCATTTATATATTTTAAGCGACGGAGAGTTCGAAGTCCTTGCCTCGACGCACGCACCGGAGTTGGGCCGCGGCAGTGTGGGCTTGAACAGTAAAAAGCTACAGCAACTTTTATTCAATTTGTACACAATTATTCGTAAATACAAAGATAAGCTTCAAGGCTTATCATCCTCGTCCGCGAGCCCTGCATCCTCTCCATCAACCCCGAAAAGGTTGCAAAGCCGAAGTTGGCGTTCCTGTAGAGCGCCTCTCCTCGAGCTCTTCCTCGAGAACCCCTGGCTGCTGCACCGCATCCTGGACAGTGTTCTAGTCCCAAAACTCGAGCTTCTCCGGTCCGTTCTCTGCAGCAACGCCAAGGTTCTCTCGCTGCCCTCAAGCGCGCCGCGCCTGATCATCAATTAGAAATCTTATTCTTCATTCTCTTCAATATACTCACGGTAGATTACAAATATCATTTCTTTGAGGTTCCAACAAGTGATGAGAGCAACATCAGCACTCTTTTTGTTTAGTTGTGGATGGGAATCTCTTTAATGCGTTCTCTACTTATAAAAATGCAAGATTCATATTTGTCTATGTTTATTTAATGCTTGTGTTATGTTATATGCCTATCATTGCAATATATGTATTTTGTTTGTATGGAAAATGCTTCGCACCCATGATGCTTAACCATATGCACTCATTATCAGATGTAAGATGATGAGTTTCTTCATTGTCACTATCACTGAAGCTATTCATTTATTTACAAATATTGACATCTTGAATTAAAGAACTGACTTTTGGGGCATTCAAGTTTCTAAATCATTCTTATTGTTATTAAACGTTAATTATTGTTTGTTAATATATTGTTTTTTTATATGATTATTTAGTTTGTTGGTTGTGATGATGTTAAATATATTATGAGTGATCTTTCGCTATGAAAAGTATTAAATTTAAGGCATGCACCATTGTATTTTGATTTTAGAAATATTGTAATGCTTTTTTAAGCAGTCGTAAATAGTATGTCAATGTAAGATCATCAAGTTTTTGGGCCTCGTACATTTAAAAACAAGATATTACCAAACAAGATATGTTGCAAGTGATGAGAAACAAGATAGGGACATCAACACTTCAGTTATGGAGGATGGTGATTAGGTCTGATGGGATCTCTCCGATGCTTAAACATATTTATCCTTAAGTTCTTAATATGCATTGCATTATTATCTGTATTGAAAAATTAGCGTTGGCCCATTTCTTTTTGCCAACCGATATTTTTCTTAACTCACCCATGATGGTGATAAATATATTTTGAGTGAGTGATCAGTATGAAAAGAACTTCAACCCAAACCTAATGTTTTTCCTCCTTTTTTGCTTAGTTATTTTTTATGAATTGCTCGTAACTCACTTCCTTCATTCTATTCAGTTTACTCATGGTAAATTAGAAAATTTACTCCTTGGAGATTGCAGCAAGTGATGAGAAGCAAGACATGGACATCAATACTCCACTTGTTTACTTGTGGAGGATGATGAGCCGTCTATTGATGGGAATCTCTCTAATGCATTTCTTCTACTTATAAAAATTCAAGATTTATATATTTCTGTGTTTTTTAGTCTTTGTTTATGTTTTATGTCAATCATATGTTGCAATATCTTTATTTTGTTTGTATGGAAATGCATTGCCGATGATGCATAACCATATGCATGTATTATCATATGTAAAATGATGAATTTCTTCATTGTCACTACCATTGAGGCTATCCTTTCATTTACAAATATTGATATCTTGAATTGAAGAACCGATTTTTGGGGGTGTTCAGGTTTCTAATTCATTCGGATTTCTATTAAATGTTAATTTTTGTTGTTAATATATTGTTTTCTTATATGTAATTATTTAGTTTGTTGTGTGTGATGGTGTTAAATATACTACGAGTGGTCTTTCATTGTGAAAAGTATTTAATCTAAGGCACATAACATTGTTTTTTATCATATGGTTAGAAATATTTTTGGGGGGTGTTCAGGTTTCTAAATATATAACATTGATTTTTGGGGGTGTTCAGGTTTCTAATTCATTCGGATTTCTATTAAATGTTAATATTTGTTGTTAATATACTGTTTTCTTATATGTAATTATTTAGTTTGTTGTGTGTGATGGTGTTAAATATATTATGAGTGGTCTTTAATCTAAGGCACAGAACATTGTTTTTTATCATATGGTTAGAAATATTGTAATGCTTTTGTATGCAGCCCTAAGTTGTTTGTCAATGTAAGATCATCACGTTTTGGACCTTGTACATTTGAAATCTAGAGTTACCAAAAAGGATCAGCATCAAGCGATGAAAAACAAGACAAGAGAATCAACACTTCAGTTATAGAGGATGATGAAAAAGTCTCATGGGAATCTCTCTGATGCTTTAACATATTTATCCTTAAGTTCTTAATATGCATTAAATTATCATCTGCATTGGAAAATTAGCAATTGCCCATTTCTTTTTACCAACCGATATTTTTCTTAACTTGCTCATGATGGTGATTAATATATTGAGTGAGTGATCACTATGAAAAGAACTTCAATCCAAACCTAATGTTTTTTCCTCCTTTTTTGCTTTGTTATTTTTAGTGAATTGCTCGTGTCTTGGTTCCTTTATTTTCTTTGGTTTGCTCATGGTAGATTAGAAAGCTTATTCCTTGGAGGTTGCAGCAAGTGACGAGAAGCAAGACGGACATCAGCACTCCACTTGGAGTTACTTCATTGTCACTACTAATGAAGCTATGCTTTCATTTACAAATATTGACAACTTGAATTAAAGAACCAATTTTTGTGGGTATTCAAGTTTTCTACTTCATTCGGATTGTTATTAAACATTAGTTTTTCTTGTTAATTTACTATTTTTTTATATGTAATTATTTAATTTGTTGCGTGTGATGGTGCTAAACCCAGGATCATCTTGTAAACCCTAAGAACCTCAAGTTCCTCGCCTGCCGTCGGTCCGAGCATATGCTCATGCGACTCTTCTTTATATATTCTTGTTTCCCCATTCAACCCAAATCTAATGATTTTTTCCTCTCTTTTTTCTTTTTTTATTGTTACCAATTGGTCGTATCTTGCTTCCATTATTCTTTTCAGTTTACTCATGGTAGATTAGAAAGCTTACTCCTATGAGGTTGAATTAGATTGAACCTGTGTTGACTTCTAATTTGGTTTACTAACTATCATTTGAGGTAGATTAGAAAGCTTCCATTATATATTCTTCCATTATTCTTTTTAGTTTACTCAGTTTACTAATGATAGTGTGTGGACTTCCCCAAACACGGACCCCAAAGAAGGGTGGGAGGCGATGGCCACTCACTAGTGATAGTGTGTGGGCTTCCCCAAACACGGACCCCAGAGAAGGGTTGGCCTAGCTAGCCACAATTAAAGGTCAATGTTACCCGAGGCTCATCATGTAAAGATAAGAATGTGCCTTATGATCAAGATGTTTAAATGAAGATGATGTGAGTCAAAGTGAACTCAAAATGGATCATATGGCTAAGATGCAAATGTACAAAGATGATCATGAACATAAAA
>LTAE01012885.1:0-13278 GCA_001647135.1 Pontederia paniculata
ATTGATATACAATATCACTTCATCAGAGAAAAGTTGGAAAAGAAAGAGGTTCATCTTGTAAAGGTTGATACAACAGTGAATAGTTCTGACTTTCTTACTAAAGCAGTTACAGGTGCAAAGTTTGACTGGTGCTCTACTGCTGTTGGATTGAAGAAGAATGTTGTTGCCAAAGCTCTCATTGCAGTGAAGTATCCACCAAGTGGGAGAATGTTGGAGTTGGTGAATACTTCAGGGCCTCTTGTTTCTCACACCGGGTACGCCCACGTGAGCTTAGGGGAACTGGAGTGTTATCCAACGACATCTAACCCCTACGCGCGGAAAGGGAGGGTTCGGGGGGGCACCGCCCCCGACGGGGGTTCCATATATATATTGCTCTTATTTCAGACTTGATGTTGAGCGGTTGTAACGAAAACAATAATATAGTGAAATATCCTTGCAGGACGTAGCCCTCTCAAAAGGGTGAACCTGGGTAAATCTGTGTGTGTTTCTTTATTTTTCTGCGTTTTCTCTCTGTGATCTTCTACTTGTTCTCGAATCTTCCCATCAATTGCACCTTTCAAGGCCATCTGACTTAAAATTATTTGTTTATGCTTGAGCTGATACTAATAAATATTTCACGAATTGACTAAGCTATTTTTAACGCATGAATAAGTCCTATCTACTGGTTAATATGTATGAATAGTGCCATCTGAAAATAAATGTGGCACCAAGGAGCAAATTTATTGAAGTGGTACTTCCACATATTGATACATTTTTTTTTTGTCATATATTCCCTTTTTTCTTTTTAGGAAACAAAAAGATGATTGAAAGACCCATTATCCAGGTGTACTAAAAATCGTATGTGATGAATGCACAAGTTTGTTGTTTTACCATAATACGCATGATGAAGAACTGTCTTGAAAGCAAATGCTCTCTTTATAAGAACATAATCTATTTCTAGACCCTATTAATAATCTTTGTCCTTTCACAAAAGAAAATCCTTTGCCAAATTAATACCATCGTATTGCATGCTTCAAGTTCCAAAGTAAGCAGTTATCCTAAAATTTCTACACATAGGAATCTTGGCTAGAATTTATCATGCATTTTACAAGCTACGAAACTAGAAGCAATTTTCTTTTTCGAAGAATTTATTTTTTATGCGTTAAAACATATCTCTAGTTGTTCTTTTCTTTTTAGATTGGTAATTCTACACTATTTTTGTGCTTAATTTACTATTTTTTATTGGAGAAATTAGATATGACATAGTTAAGTTTCTACTTTTCATGCCTAATTGACTATCTGTTAGGTGCGTGGTTTTCTCCTCAATTTTGGTGTATATTATGCAACTACAACTGCATTAGGTCTTCCATTTAGTTGGAGGTAAAGAAACTTATTTTTCCTGGGTGCTTGATACAAAAGAATTATCATATATAGTATACTAGATAGGTAAGTATTAAAGTGCCCTTTGTTTGATCAAACAGGTAAAATTATGTTTCTGCATCTCACTGCAGATACATGCAAAGATGATGGTGATGTCTAATGCAATGTAACATCTTTGTATCTGCAGCTCGCCTATTGCCTTTATCACAGTCTTTGTGACACTATTTGCTTTGGTCATTGCTATAACCAAAGATCTTCCAGATGTTGAGGGAGACCGCAAGTGAGTAACAACCTCTTTCTCTATTTAGATGTTGGATTCCACAATTACTTTTCATACATATCTTACCGTCTTTTGTCTTATCTTTATTTTTCAATCATAGAGATAGTCATGTTTGAGTTTTGGAGTTTAGGATAGACAATTATGTCAAGTATATCCTTTGACTAATGTTCGGAGTGGATCATTGAAGTTCTTAAAATGATCAGGTGTATCTTTTACATTAAGATTCCATTATTCTGTTTTGAGTATGCTCATTCCTGGATGTTAAGAAGTCTTTTGCAAATGAAAATAGTTGTCGAACTGGAGAAAAGCCTAATTTGCTATCAAGTTTATATGATGATATTGATCTCAGATTTCAAATCCCTTTGTTATGACATGTTTCCATCATGAAATTAAGTTTTGAACAAATATTCTACCTGTGGTAGAATAATATAGAACAAGCTATAAACATTGGTCACTTGTTTACCCTATCCATGTGACTAGCCAGGGTTTCATGAAATCATATGGGTTATTTCGATTAAAATAAAAAAAAAAGTATTGACAACTCAAACATTAGCTTGAGTCACCACTTTATATCAGCCATTCTGGTGGCAAGGTGCAATAGTTAATTACATTTCTACAATAGTCATGATTGTTGTGTTAGGAGCTCTTTAGACCTCAAGTGATTTGCAAGGTATTAAGAGTAACCAGAAAGCACTTTGTGATGCCACATTTTATTTATGTAGGAATGATATGCACCTGAGGAAGCTTAGAAGTTCTTTACTTTCTCAAAAGAAGGAAAACTTTTATCTTCTCTTATTCACTATTGAAAAGAATAAATAATGTGTTTTTGATTTTTCTTGGATTCAGTTTCAAGTATTTGTCCTTTCACTAAGCTAGGAATGCATGCTAGAACCTACAATAGTCACACTCTTACTAAAAAGTTGCCCTTTTCATTCACTATGAATAACATTTGAATTTGTACCGAAAAGAATAACGTAAATCCCAGTATCACTTTAGGGTGGGAACTTCTGGTCTCAATCATTTTATTTATTACATGTTTTCCACCAAAATCAGAAACAATACATCTAAAGATGAGCTTAATAATCATTCTTCTTATTAGTTTGACTATTAGGATATAATCCGTAACTGAAAGTTTTCAGAGCTTTTGTTTCTTATTATTCTTCATTTTCATGTAATTAAAGGTCTGCATGCTTCCTGTAGGTTTCAGATCTCAACCTTGGCAACAAAGCTTGGTGTCAGGAATATTGCTTTTCTTGGTTCTGGACTCCTGCTGGCGAATTATATTGGTGCTGTTCTTATAGCAATATATATGCCTCAGGTGAACTTTCACTCTACGCAAAATTTGTAGCAATTAGGATTATGTTTCTACTATTTTTTGCTGACTTTACATTTCTAAAACTCTTTGCTTATCAAATATCACAGTGCTCAACTCCAAAATTTTCCAAGAGATTTTATCTGAGATATGCAAACTGATTACATATCATAATCCTTTCTGATATATGTCATCTTTTTGTTAATTTTGCAGGCCTTCAGACGCAATATAATGATACCTACTCATGCTATATTTGCAATTGGTTTGATTTTCCAGGTTGATTATAGATTCCCTCTTATGCTTCAACCTTTTAGTTGGAGTTTATGACTTTTAATTCAAATATAAATATACTAGCTTTTATGATTTAGACTTGTAAGTTATAATGAGAAGAATGATAAATAATCTGCTGAGGACGAGTTTCTCACATGTGAACATCTTCTATTTAAATGTGATTCATGGGAATTCTGTACTTATTTATACTCGAGTGAACATATAATCTAGGCAGTGGAGGAACCTGCAGAGTTATTCCATCCATTTAACTTGTTTGTGGGCACACATGAGGAATTCCAGCTAAAACAATTAACACAAATTTTCCTATGACAGATTGATTGACCACAAACAACAAACAAAAATAAAACAGCCAATTCAACTCAAACCTTGAGTTGTTTGGGGCTATTGCTTCCTTCTACTTGACCAGGGCTCAAATCCAATAGTTGGCACCTGGAGATTCTATCTTTTAGAGGCTCCCTTACCTCGAGTGTGCTAATTGTTTGATGTACTAAACCTTTGCCTTCCGTAATACCCCAAAATATACTGACTGTTCCCAGTTTTATTGCCTTTGGTACTTGCATGCCACTGAATTAACTATCATCACACATCTCCATTAGTAGGGAGTGGAGTGAACGCATGTACAGCTTTTGCTTACTATTTTTTTCCAGTACACACAAATGGCTAACAAAGGTCTTAGCCATCCTTTCCTCTCTCTAAAAAAATGAATTAACTTTCAAGATTAATGAATTTGGTTAGTAAATCATGAGATGTATCTTGCAGCTGTTTTAAGTACAGCCTGATATTTAATAATTAGTTTTCACACCTTTGATACTCTCGAGTCTTGAACAATGGGCTCAGACCAGAATTATTCCTCAAAGAGAAGGTTCTAATATAGGACAGCTCTCTGTCAAAAGAAAATGTAAGATGACTGACATTCCCGATGCTAGTCATATAGACATAAAGTTTGATGCATTTCATTTTTGTTACTCTCATTCCAGAATATGGTTGTGGGAATTTTATCAGTTATCATGCTTTAACTCTTGGATAGAACCTTCTGCATTTTGGTCGTTTCACTTAGAATTAATCTTTCAAGAGAATTTGGTAATGTGAAAGATGGAGTATAGAATAATAAAAAACCTCTTGTGCTTCAGACTCCGTGGTTGGCTAAGTAAAGAGAGCCATCTTCTTTTCATTTCTTAGGGGCATCCTTATGTTATGCTTTGTGATAAAAAATATTACTTTTTTTTCTGTTAAGAACAGAAATGTATATGGCAAATACTATGCTTCTTTCCATGGTCTAACTGTTGAAGGGGAGCAGTATTGCTATTAACCCTTTATCATATCCCAAAGTGATTTTGTTAGTGGAGAGTTTCTGAAGTAATTCAGAAAAAAATGTGTGTGCAGCTATTTCTTTTGAGTTCTTCATATCCGCATAATAGCATACTCATATATTGTTTCTTTTTGGCATTTGCGACATGCAGACATGGGTTCTAGAGCAAGCAAAGTATACGAAGGCAAGTCACCTTTATGAATCATTGAAGCATATTTCATGTTGCCATTTTAATGTTTAACTTCTCTCAGTAATTGAGAAAGCTGATTGCACTTTTACTTAACTATGAATGATGTGGATGCAAATTTAGCATACTACTAAAAGGTATCATGTCAATCGCTTAAGCTTGTGAAATCCAACAAAGGTAACTTAAATGGTGCAGTCATTGTCTCTCGATAACTTTTGTTTCCTGTTGGGTATCTTATTTCTGACATGACTTATGGTTGATGGGTATAGATTCCAGACACACAAAAACCATGTTATCATTTGAACTATCTCTTAGTATCATTCAAACCTGTCTTTGTTTTCATGTGTTATCAGGAAAGTTAGAAAAGACCATTACATTCGAAAGGCATGATAGTTAATAAGTCGTCCTCAATTCTGTCGAGTTGTTATTTTACTATCAAGAAATATTTTTTCACTTGCAGATGTCATTTTGCTTATTCAGGTGTATTGCACTATATATCCTTTGTTGTGTTCTCCTTCAGTAGACTCACACTTATGGGTTGACCATTGAAATAGTTTAAAAGAGAATTCTATTAAGATCTGGTTTTCAAATGGTTCCAGTATGACATGTACCTTATTCTATGATGAGTAGTGATCTATTTATCTTAATCAAACACACAATTTCCTCCTGATCCTATGATTAAAAAAATATAAACAGTTTTTCATAGCTTTTTTAATCTTTGAAACATAAATAGTTAGTGGAGAACATGAATTACTTGAGATGAAATAGAAATTGTACGAAGTCAATTATGAAGGGTGCCTTCATTATTAGCACATTATAAAATCACAAGACATGGATTTAATGGATGTGTACCCTATTTAAGTAAGGTACACCGTGTCTCGTGTCTTTTAGATTGTTGGATTCGAGATCTGTGGTTGAAAAAAAGAGTAGGCAATATGAATTTTAAATAGTATATTCTTTTTCAACCGCACATCTCAGATCCAACGGTTTAAAATATATGATACACAGACACATCCATTAAACCTGATAGTCTCCTAAAAGGTGCACACTGAACAGCTTTTTTTATTCAATCTACATGCTGAAGGTGATCATGTTTCCAGTTCGATACTATAATCTTGCACTATCTTATGATGTAAACTGCTCTCTAAGATGGATCGGTTTCAGATTTCAAGTTTGGTTAAATTTACGGAGTGCTATTGTATTGTCAGTCATTTCTTTATTAAAAATTGCCTATGATATCGTAACTTTCCAAGTTGTTCTTGTTTTGCAGGATGCGATTTCACAATTCTATCGGTTTATTTGGAATCTCTTCTATGCTGAATATATTGTATTCCCATTCATATAATCAAACAAGCATAATTTTACTGTAACTTGCCTCCATACATGTTCCTCTTTTATTTTGCTTCGGATCTTTTGTTCGTATTCAATTGTACAAATTGTAGGGACTTTCATAGAATTCCCAACGATGAGTTTGAATCCCATTGTCAGTTTCAGGAGTAAACTTCACCCTAGTCATTGTGAGAAGAACAAGTTCCCTAGAATTGGCTAAAGTTGGTGTTTGTCTTGATCTTGGACAATATTATATTTCATGATTATCCACATATGGAAAAGGTTGAACCATATTACATATGTTCCTAAAAGTTGTCTAGTACTAAAACTCATCACCTGTTCCTAAAACATATAGCAAAAGCTTACATTTAGTTCTTATTTTTGCATTTTAGAAAAAAAAAGGAATTACAATATGCTTGGCGGCCAGACATCACATTAGACAATAGATAACAATCACATGAAATTATGGACAAAATAATAATGATCTACTAATTAAATCCCTAACATTAGCAAATAGATCATGTAGGAAAATAAACATAACAAAATCACATGCACGTTGTGCATTCTGAAGAAAATCTTCGAAGAGTGGAAACATATATCATCTCCCATTTTTCCTTGATATACTCAATTAGGGATGTGGTTATCAAAGGATGCAATCATTTGGGCAAAACTAGCTGTGCTACGATCAGTTCAACTAATTATAGTGGTTGACAGCCTTTCGATTAATATTTTGGGTTTTTTTGGCTCGCCACCTCTAAATTAAACTTGTTTTTGGAATTAAACTTTAATATTAATCACTTATTCAAATATTTTCACTTAACTCTAAATGACTAACACAGTTCAATTTACAATTATTTTATATTTTCTTATTTATTAGATTACATTTTATCCTTAAATAATGGAAGGGCAAAAAATGGATAAAGAATTGAAAAATGGGACCATGGGAGTAGTTCCTGTTCTTCGAGGGGCCTTCGCTCCGTTCCGTGGAAGTTTTTGTTTTTCTTTTCTTTTGTATTTTTTAAGTGTAAAAATTTAATAATAAGAAAATTTTAAATAATAGACAAATTTGGGTATAGAATGAATTTTAATTAATGGATTTCACTTCTGACTCACATATAAATTTTAATTATTTTAAAAAAGTTGATTAATTTACACCCATGCGATTGTGAGCGAATTAAGAGATTAAATTCTCCTAATTTAGGAGGATGTATCATTTCTTAATTTATATATACGAAAGCACATGAAGCATACAACTATTGATAATTAACATTATCATCTTCACGATAAAGATCCTTCAGTATTTTTAGAATAAGAAAAATAAATATACAAACTCAATTATGAGTGGTTTAATTTAAAAAAAGTAAAATTCACTCTAACATCTTTAAATTCAGAAATCAACTTTTTTAATTAAAATTATTTATAATTAAAATTATTTATAATTAAAATACTTTATACAAATTTATATACATGATGTTTTCGTGCACTCTCATCTTCAAATAGCATTTGTTTCTGTATATAAAACACACTTTCCATGTATTTGAGTTTTTTTTCTTGACATACACGATTGAATGAGAGATTTTGTGCTCGATTTCGAGATATCTTTTTTCAGTGAGATAAAATTTTGACTTAAAAATTATTTTTGACGAATACTGAAATTGATCAAGGATGAATTATCAAGATATATGATTTTTATTTTTCAATAGAAATTGAAGGTGATGGAGTGAAAATGAGTTTCTTCTAATTTAAAGAAGTCTCGATTCGAGATAATTTTTGTTGAAAATTTTATTTATAAATGTTTAATTCGGAATGATTTATTAAGCTAGTAGTTCAGATAGTAAAGGCCTGTTTGGCTTAGCTGATAAAAAATATCTGATAAGCATTAGTGTTGATAAGCATTTTAAGTGCTGATACTTATTTTAAAATATAAATAGTTACATGTTTAGATAAAAGTGCTGATAATATCAATAAGTAGTTGTAATATTTGTTAAAATAAATATCGACTAATATACCCTTAAAGTTATATAATAATATTAAAAAATATGGATAAAAGAGTAATATAGTTGGTTAAAACTAATAAGCCAACAACTTTAAAAATAAACAGGGGGACACTACTTATTTTTTTTCAACTTATAAGTAGTTACCTAACAACTTATAAGTGTATTTTTTTAGTTATCAAACATGTAAAATTTTTAAAATTTAATTATAAGTAGTTTTAACCTACTTATAAGCTTAGCCAAATAGGCCCTAAAAGTACAACAAAAAAATGAATTTAATCATGTTATATCAATGAATCGAAATCAAAATTAACGCAGGTAAAAACCATCGGACCAATGACACGAAGCAATTAATGAGCCAACAAAATTCCAGTACACTTTGTCCTAAACTACCAGAAATTTCCATATTCTTATCGAAAAAAGAATAATAACCTATTGAGTCAAATCATAAGAAAGGGGATTTCACGAGAAGTGAGACGCCTTGTGGGCTTATGAAAGCCCGCTTAAGAACCAACCTTCAAATGGGCCTAAGCTCAATTATAAGAATTTAACTGCTAACCTTGTTTTTTTTAAACTTCTTTTATGACGAGGAAACCTAAAAAAATCCATTTAACTAATTTCTATACTATAAATGTCTGCATATTTCGGTATGCTTCAGAGCATATATTTTTAGAAAGGGATGAAATCAACTAATGTGCCTCAAAGAGAATTGTGATATGTCAAATTTTGATGAGAGAGAGAGAGAGAGAGAGAGAATTGTTAATTTATCCTTAACAAATAAAATTAGAAATGCCATTACCTGAAAAAAAAGTAAAGGAATAATTTTTAAAGTTTTCTTTTGTGCTATGATTGTGAAATCACATAGTATCGAATGGTTTTGGTTCTACGTGTGCATTTCCGCAAATATTTATTAAGGTTACATCTGAATGGAGAACTCAAAGTCAGAATTGCACTTATTTTAGTCTGGTTCAATTTGATTTCGTTAAATGACGTAATCCTATGCTGAAATCTCAAGTCACATGATCAGACCCAGGATTTCAGCGGTCGATTCCGCTTTTAGTAGGAATTGATCGATTCTGCTGCAACAAGAATATTTGTTGCAATTTTTTTTTCTTACATATATTTTTTTTACTTTTTTCTTTTTCCCTTCTTTATTTTTCATTATTTAACTTTTAATTTAAAATAATATTATTTTAATCTTATACTAAGTTAATAATATAATATAAAATCATTAATAAGTTCACTATAATTTTTAACGATTATTTTTAAATACTTTCATATAATATTTCATTTTATTATTCACTATTTAAATTTATTTTGTAAAAAAATATTATATCTTATATTGAATTTATAATATAAATTATTTATTATTATATTTTATTATTTTCATGCTAACTTAATAAGATAATTGTTTTTATGATAATGTCTTATTAATTTAAATGTAAGATTAAAATACGTTTCATAAATTATTTAGTTACGGAATAATTTTATATTATTTAAATTTATTTTGTAAGAAAATAATTTATTGCCTTATATTTAATTTATAATAGAAATTATTTATTTTTATAATTAGTAATTATTTAAACAAAATAATTTTAATGACATTATTATCATTAAAATGTTATTTTGTGATATTAATTTTAGATTAATTATTTTTTTTATAATTTTGACCGATATATTTTCTAAAAATATGGAAAAAATTAATTGATGAGATTAATCGTATATTACTCATTATAATTTTTAAATTCAATAAAATTTTATCTTCATTAAAATATATTTTATATTTTATATTTTTATTCAAAAAAAATATTTATATTCATTGTATTTTAGTTCATGCAAACATAATTAAAATTAATCTATCAAATCAAATTATTTATTAAAATTCAAAAAATTCTCCTATTCTAATTGTGAAATGCTATCTAAATATATACTTGTTGTCTTGTTAATAGTTTATTAGAAATTTTCACAATAATCAAATTCAAATATTTCAAGACCAAATGATCGAAAGGGCCTAAACAACTGAAAATGATCATGACCTACCAACTATTTTGAGAGGGAAACAATGATGTTAACCTTATGACAAATCTCATATCCAAATGAAGTATTCTCTCACGGTGTCAATCTCAATCTAAATTAGACAGAAATTGCGTATTGAATATATCACCAGAAAACAAACAAAAAAAACTTATGGAGAAAATAAATACTTTTATAAAAAGGATTCAGCTAGTTTAAAACCAAAAGAATCCAGATTTGGACTCCGGAATGGAGGAGTTAAAAATGAAAAGGAAAAAAAAGAAAGCGTTGAATATCTCCTTTTGAGCTGTGCCGCACTGGAACTTCATAGTCTTATCATGGGAGGGAAAAAGCGAGCAAAAACATGGAGGAAAAAAAATCTGTCCATGACAAACATTGAGGTTAAAATATGAGTGTCCATGTTTATTTTTTTTCTCTAAATTAATAACACTTTTAGAATTCGAGTTCAAAATTTCTCATATCTAAATTTAATTTACTTATCAATTAAACCAATCAACTATTAATTTGCATTGGTCATATTAGATCATACGATGGTGTTACGGTAAGACTAACATATTTTTACGGTCATAGATAGGCCATAGCTACATCACCTTATATATACAATGTTAAAAAAATAGTTGAAAATTAATATTATAAGAATCTAAAATGTAATTTTATTTTATATAGATAAACTATGAAGATGATCATAAATTTATTTATAGCAATTTTTTAAAAAAATTTGAGATGTATTTTAAGGTCTGATTTGATAACAAGAATCAGAACCAAAATCGAGTAGGTTCCGACTTTGATTTTATCCGTATATTCAAACGATGTGACATTTTGAAGAATTGAGCACAAAACTAAATATTGGAACCTCGGATCACGTGACCCGAGGTTCCAGCCGAACCGAAGAGTTTTGCTGCAATGTGCAACATTTTTTTTATTTTTGTTTTAATTAGTTTCTTTACTCAAATTCTACTTTTAAATAATATATTTTAATTTTATATTAACTTAATATATAATATAGAATTATTTCACTATATTTTTTAATTGACATTTTATAAATTATTTTATTTACACTATTCATAGTTTAAGCTTATTTTGTGAGAAAATATTATATCTTATATTTAATTTATAATATAAATTATTTATTATTATATTTTTTTAAAAAATAATTTAGATTTTTGCTAACTTAATGATATAATTATTTTTATGATAATATTTTATTAATTTAAATGTGATATTAAAATAAATATCATAAATTATTTAATTATATTATTCACGGGAATAATTCTATATTATTTAAACTTATTTTGTAAGAAATAATCTATTATCTTATAACTAATTTATAATACAAATTATCTATTAGTATCGTTAATAATTATTTAGACAAAAAATGTATGAAAGTATTATTTTTAGAATAATATTTTGTGACATTAATTTTATAATAATTATTTTTTAATAGTTTTACCCGATATATTTTATAAAACATATTTTTTATGAAAATACTAATTTGTGATATTAATTTTATATTACTTATTAATATTTTTAAATTCAAATAAATTTTATCATTATTATATATATATATATATATATATTATTTTTATTCTCACTTTTTATCCAAATATTCTTAGAATTTATCTATAATCATTATATTTTTAATCCATCCAAACACAATTAGAACTAATCTATTAAATCAAATTATTTATCAAAATATAAAGATTCTTCTATTTCACTGACCAAACTACTTCAGACCCGCAATTTCACTTGTCAAACTAGGTTTAAATATATACTTATTGTCTTGCTAATAATTTATTAGAAATTTTCACAAGAATCACAATCCAAATATTTCAAGACCAAATGATCGAAAGGGCCTAAACAACTGAAAATGATCAAGACCTATCAACTATTTTAAGAGGGAAAAAGTGATGTTAACCTTATGACAAATCTCATATTCAAATGAAGTATTCTCTCACAGTATCAATCTCAATTTAAATTAGACAGAAATTGCGTATTGAATATATCACTAGAAAATAAACAAGAAAAACTTATGGAGAAAATAAATACTTTTATAAAAAAAGATTCAGCTAGTTTAAAACCAAAAGAATCCAGATTTGGACTCCGGAATGGAGGAGTTAAAAATGAAAAGGAAAAAAAGAAAGCGTTGAAGTATCTCCTTTTGAGCTGTGCCGCACTGGAACTTCATAGTCTTATCATGGGAGGGAAAAAGCGAGCAAAAACATTTTGGAAAAAAATCTGTCCATGACAAACATTGAGGTTAAAATACGAGACTGTCCATGGTTATTTTTTTCTCTAAATTAATAGCATTTTTAGAATTCGAGTTCGAAATTTCCATATCTAAATTTAATTTACTTATCAATTAAACCAATCAACTATTAATTTATCATGGTCATATTAGATCATAAGATGGAGTTACGGTACATATTTTTACAGTCATATATAAGCCATAGCTTGATCACCTTATATATATACAATGTTAAAAAAATAGTTGAAAATTAATATTATAAGAATTTAAGATAAAAAATGTAATTCTATTCTATATAGGTAAAATACCAAGATGATCATAAATTTATTTATAGCAGTTTTTTATTTTCTTAAATTCGAGATGTATTTTAAATGGATTCAGAGTCTTTCTCAAGGTTCAATCTCACGTGATATTAAATTCGTGACGATAAAATTACAAATATATTATTTAATTAGGGAGAGTCTTCAATTACTTTTTTTCTTTTCTTTATATATGTTAATCGTACATCATATAAAAAAATAATGAGCGGAAGATCACAAGATCCGTATGCTGCAAATTATATGACCACTTTACCACATGTTGGTAATTATATGTCAACGTGGTCCCACAAACAATTATTAGTAGTCTAAGAAATCGTCAAATTTTCAACATGTTTGGAACTCTCTCTCTCTCTCTCTCTCTCTCTCTCTCAATCTAATTCAGACACAAAAATGACCACTTTGACGTCAATCTGAGCTCGCCCTGGCTCACCTTCAACAAACATACTGATATACAATATAATACATATATTATCAGTTAAAGTTTTGTTGTCAGATGTCATTTGGACACCACTTTAGCTCGTGACCGAGTGTGTGACAGGAAGGAAAGCAAAAAAGGAAACCCCTGGCAAAACCCTCTTTGGATTCCACCGTCTCTCCAACCCCTCCCTCTCTCTCTCT
>LTAE01012886.1:0-13277 GCA_001647135.1 Pontederia paniculata
GGGGACGTAGGCCAAGTTGGGGCCGAACCTCGTCAACAACTTGATCCATGTCTTGAGTTTGCATTTCTCTCTTACTTGTTTTACTTATCATCTTGCATTCTCATATCATTATTGCACTTGTTCTTGATTGAGAACTTACGATTTGAGCTTTGCGATAAATCGATTTCGAGCTTCCGCGCTCTTATTGTGAAATCGGTTTAAAAACTACACCAATTCACCCCCTCCCCCCTCTTGGTGCCAAGTGATCCTACAGATGGTTAGGATCAAATTATTTCTTGATTAACATCTAACTGCCCGATTATCCATCAATCATGGTAATTGGAGTTAGGGAATATATTTGTTAACAAACTTCCACTTGCATTAACTTAATTTATCATGTCTTATATTGATAAACTTTTATCCAATAATGTACCAAACAATGATAATTATAAAGCTTGATCAATCATCTTTTCAATTTTTATGTGCAACTTGACGAGATTAGGTTTGTGCTAGTCACCTATCACATTTCATCAAATCGTTGAACCAATCATTCAACATTCATCTTTGATATCTCATTTATGTGTGACCCAATATGTTCACATCAATACAACCATAAGAGCTCCATATCGACTATATCTACTAAATAATTATCAATAGTACAATCTATTGATATGATGCGTGTCAATTTTAACATATTTTGCATTGCATATTTAGTTAATTTTTTTTCATTTATTTATTCATGGCATGCATCTTTTTATTTAGATTTACATTTTATTTTTATTGAATGAGTATCTACCCAATATTTCATATTTTTTGGTTGTTTCAGAGCAAAACGAGACAAGTAGACACGACAAAATGATCGGCAACAAAATTTTGTGAAAATCCAAAGAAAAATATTTCATCATAACCATGATGAGCAATATCACGGACATTGAGCATCAGCGGAGCCAGAGTATATTTTCAGTGGGTGCACATTTAGCAACACGTCAAATATATAATATTACACAGAAATAACTAATTGCATAAAACTAATCATATTAATTTTCATAAAAGTCATAAAATCAACAAATAATTATACTATAACTTAAAAAATATCATACAAGCCAGTAAATTACTACCCATGATTATTATAAAACAATTCTAATTGGCATAAAAATATTGAGAAACAAAGAAAGAGCTATTATATATNTTATTATTATTATTATTATTATTATTATTATTATTATTATTATTATTATTATTATTATTATTGTTGTTGTCGTTGTTGTTGTTGTTCTTATATATAAATATATGTTTTCTAAATATAAAAATAAAAATTGAACATAATTCATTTAATTAAAATGATCAAATTTAAATTTAAAATTATTATTATAATGATAAAACTGTCATAGAGAGAAAAATATACTAAAAATTACAATAAAAAGATTGATTGTAAAGTTTAAATTGTCATATAGAGAAAATTACTAAAAAAATATAATTCATTTAATTAGAATAATGAAATTTAAATTTAAAATTATTATTATAATGAATAAAATTGTCATAGAGAGAAAATATACTAAAAATTACAATAAAAAGGTTGATTGTAAAATTTAAATTGTCATAGAGAGAAAATTACTAAAAAATATAATTCATTTAATTAGAATAATGAAATTTAAATCTAAAATTATTTTTATAATGAATAAAATTGTCATAGAGAAAAAAATATACTCAGAATTACAATAAAATAATTAATGGTAAGTTTTGAACCCAAGACTAGACAGATCACATCAATGCTTTACAACATCCAGGCAGCTTTATAGTTGTGAATCTACACAACAAATACTCATATATATCTTATTTTTGAGTGCCTGCACGTGCACCTGCAAGCAAGCATATGAATTCACCATTGGAGTGCAGAAGATCTTTTGGATTTAGTCACGATTGTGATGGGCAATATCATGGTCGTGAGCAAAAGAAGGACGACAAGTTCATAGGCCGTGACGAGAAATGTCACGATTGTGAGCGAAAGCGGATAACGATTCGGCGATAATTCTCATGGCCATGATGGGCAAAGCCATGATCGTGAGCAAGAGGACGCAATAATTAATCAACCGACCATGAATAAGAAGTAACAACCGTGAAAGCAACAGTTCACGAGTCATGAAAATGCAGTCACGACTATGAGAGAAGGGAGTCATGACTATACCAACGAATTCACGCTCATTAGCGAGGCAAACATTGATGAGTCAAAACTGTGAAATCCACTTCACGTGCCATGAAATTATGAGGACCAATATATCGTGTTGCAGTCACTATCATGATATACAGTTAACGGGTTGTGAAGATATGGACTAGTTTATACACAAGTTGCGGTCACAACCGTGAAATCCATATCACGAGGCATGACATATTGACAGCACGATGCTTCGTGACAATCCTATTACGGGCCATGAAAGTTCCTAGGATTTTATTGAAAAAGTGTTTTTGATGTCATTTAAAGTTACCTTTTGACGAATTTTACCGGAGATTAAGCCTAATATGATGGAAATTAAAGTCCTCCAAGACAAAACTCCTAATATCTGATGAAACTTATTGAAGATATATAAATATAGCCTCATTTGAGGGATATTCTTCAAGACATATTTTTCTAAAGCCAGAGTCAGATGCTGAAGAAATTCTACTAAGATCAAGGAGAATGACAAGAGTGTAGTGCATTCAGGAGAAGGCAATGTTGTTTAGAGTTTGATTTCCCTGTTTAGTTATCTGTATTAGGGAGTTTATGAATCATATGTTACATTTATTTTTTAATGAATTGTTTCTTTTGAACATGATTGTTATCCTTAATGTCTTTTTGTCTACGTGATGATCATTCAATTTGATTATTGACTATTTAATGCACTAAATTTTATTCTTCTAAGTGCATGAGAAAATGATCTTTGATCTTGAGTTAAATCAATTCATGTCATAACCTAGATTACTCGTTTGAGATCACTTTGGCTGTGTGGCATGTTGATTGGACTTGCTTAAGCGATCAACAATTTAAGAGTTGCAACGATAACACATCTTGAACTTAGATTGATTTCAGGTGGATTTGCTTGAACGTACTTACTAATCTGAATCTAAGATAGGTGATTGTATCTGTATAGGGAATCACACCTTAAACAATTCTTAGTATGTTATTATATTCAATTTGTGTTTTAATTTGATCCAATATGACATAGTGGAAAATAAAGCTTCTAATCTTCCCAACAATATCTGATATTATCTTATCCTGTTTCATCCGGTTAATTTCATTTTCTTTCTATCACTTGATTATTTTCCCTATCAACTCTTGAAATTAGATAGATTAGGTTATATTAGTGCTTGTGGGTTCGGCATCCTTACTCTTAATAACTTTATTACTTTAACAACTAGTGCTCTTGTTGTGTAATTAGAACACATCAAGTTTTTGACGTCATTGTCGAGGACTAATTGCTAGTGCACTTGTCTATTTTCATTAGTATTTTGAGATTTTTTTCTTTCTCTCCATTTTCTATCACGTGAGAATCATTATTGCATATATTATCACATGTCTTTTAGTGTTGTGTCAATTTTCCAGGATATATCTTTATACACAACTCGACCAATTGAGCACCATCAATGGCGAAGAAGCAAGAAAATCAAAATCCCAATTTAAGGGCAAGAACAAAACTTCAGATCATGATGGAGTCCATGGAGAAACCCAACCTAAGAAATATAAAGCATCATTGAGTAATCAACAAGGAGACAAACAAAAAATAATTCAAATTGGAATCAATCTACCTGGATAAAGCGCTAGCAAGCCATTATGTCAATCTCCCGAAGAAGACATTTTGCTGGATCATCTAGCTATATTTACACATATGATGGCATGATAGTGAAGAAAGTCTCCATGCAAGAAAAGTACATCCAAGATATGAAGAATCATTTTTAGAGATTAAAGGACACAATTCAGAGATAGATGCTGTCATCACATTGTCAATCTAGTTGAGAACAAAATTTGAGAAAATATTTGGTGAGTTATTATTTGCAATTAAGAGGAAGTTTAATCAACAAGATCAATTTATCCATAATTTGAAGACATACTTGACTTAGTTAAAAGATCAAATCAACTTGAATGATGAAGCTTCCCCTTCTCAAACATCAAAGCTTCAACTAAAATTTGAACACATGGAAGAAAATTTTCAAACATTAGAGAAGAAAGTTGCCTAATTGACTTCTCAAATTGTTGAACCTAAAAAGGTTTTGGAGAACCCATCAGTTATCATGTATCCACAAGAGAAGAGAACTACACCATCGACATCACCGCCATCAAGATCAGATGCACCAAGTTCATCTAAACAATGACGACCAAAGAGCCCAACTCCATATCAACCACAAGAGAATTTGAAAAGGCAAAACAAGGGCAAAGCTCAAATCAGTGCAAAAGATTACCAAAAGTTTCAAACAATTGGATGCACCTTCACTCGCAACTCCCCTCTCAAAACATAAATTGAAGGCATCAAGTCTACAAAGTTGAAAAATAATGCTTATTGGGAGGCAACCCAATTCTTTTTTTTAATTTATTTTTCATGTGGTTTTAGTTAGGTCATTTCTTTTAGGATGATTACTCTCACATAATTTCTTCAAGTTCTATTTTGTATAGACCCTAAGTCAATAAAAGAGTCCCATACAATTTATTGAAACATGTGGAGAGATATCGAGCATAGAACCATCAGAGTCAATGCCAAGAAAATATCAATGAAGATCTTAAGAAAAAAATTATTTAAAAAACTTCTAGCCACCAAAGCTTCTACTACAACTTAGTCATGCAATTACAAACTTGGGTGAAATCTTTCCTTTTCATGTGTTTCTTTTTGTTTGTTTTGTTATCATGCTCTTTGGGTTTGGCACACATTGGGGACAATGTTTGGTTGACCCTTTGGAGTTTGCAATTAGTAGACATTATTCCATTTGAGTGTCTTTTGCATTTTTGTTGCAATTTAGTTATTGTATGCATGTTTGCTTATGTACTACATCCTTTTTTAGAAAAAATAAAAAAAATTGAAATATTTGAAAAAACCCAAAATACCATTCAACATCTTGTTAACCCTTATTATCATGTCAAACTCAAGGATGTCTTATACAACTATAAAATCTAGTTGCTGCTCTATTTATTGTTTATCACTTGAGACTTGAATACTGAATCTTGAGTCTTGTTACTTGAAACTATGATTTCTTGGATGATAGTCTATTTCAGCTAATTTTTAAATTTTATTGTCTGTAGCCTTGATATCAATATCATTTTAATTGAACATATAAGTATTTTGTGGGCTTATCAAAAAATGAAAATATTAGTTGAAAATTTTTAAAAATTGGAAACAATTATAGTATGTGAAATTTTAATATCTGAAAAAACTTTGAGAGAAAAGTTGAGGCTTAAGTAGCTATTTGGAAACTTGGTTTGTTCGGGCAAGTAAACCCGAGGGTTCCTTAACACTTGCTATCCTAAGGTCGTTTGGCTTGGGAGTCATCAATCGAAAGCCTGTTGCATGGACCACCATGTGCAATATGAAAAAAAAATACTTAAGTATCAACTTGAGTATCTCAATTTGAATCTTCACTCAGCACCTGGGATGTTCGAGCAAGTACACCTTTAGGAGACTCTTAAATCTTGATGACCTAAGGTCATCTGGTCTAAGATCTATAGGTTGAAATCTCGTTACATGTACTTTCTTGTAAAACCTTGTTTGAAGGATAGAACTTGCATAAATGATGCACTATTAATGTAAAAAAAAGTTTAAGTCCACTTGATACTTGCCTATTCAAAATTAATGATCTTATTGGATAGACTGCACTTTTCTTTTTGCATGAGGTTGAGATTTAGACTATTTAAATATGTTTAATATTCAAAAGTTTTGTGCAGCTTGGCTCGGGTGAAGGTTAGAGGCTCTTGTGATATACATGTTAGAAGAGAGTAGGAGGAAAGTATTGCTATGTAGGATGATGATTATGATGAAATTGTGTTGAGTCTTTCTTTATGTTTACTTGAGGACAATCAAGATTCTAAGATCGGGGGAGTTTGATTCATATCAATTTTAGCATATTTTGCATGACATATTTAGTTGATATTTTATTAATTTATTCATGTCATGCATCATTTTATTTAGGTTTAGATTTTATTTTTATTGAATCAGTATCTACCCATAGTTTTTGGCAGATTCAAAGCAAAAAGATGAAAGGCAACACCACAAAACGACCGGGAAATAATTTTCATTAAAATTCAAAGAAAAATATTTCATCACAATTGTGATGGTCAATATCATGGTCATGAGCGCAAATTCGGAGGATTTTTTAGAATTTGGTCATGACCATGATGGGCAATATCACGGCCTTGAGTGAAAAAAGGATAGAAAGACTATGGGCTATGATGGGCAATGTCACGACCATGAGCGAAAGCGGCTAACGTTTCCTTTGAAATTCTCTCGGCCGTGATGGGCAACGCGATGACCATGAACGAGAGGATGCAATAATTAATAACGACCATGAATAACAAGTCATGACTGTGAAAGCAACAATTCACGGGCCATGCAAATGAACTCACGACCATGAAAGCAGCGAGTCACGACTTTACCAATGAATTCACGATCGTGAGCGAGGTGAACGTTGATGAGTCATGGCCATGAAATTCATTTCACAGATCGTGAAATTCTGAAGACCAATATACTACGTTGTAGTCACGACGGTGATATCTAATTCACGGGCTATGAAGATATGGACCAATTGATACACGAGTTACGATCATGATCGTGAAATTCATATCACGGGTCGTGACATTTTGATGACATGATGCTTGGGTTGCGATCACGGTCGTGACAATCCTATCACGGGCCATGAAAATTCCCTGAATCTAGTTGAACAAATGTTTTTGATGTCGTTTAAAAATTACCTTTTAAAGAATTTGACGCAGGATTAAGCCAGATGGAAAATAAAGTTCTCCAAGCTAGAACTTTGCATATCTTATGAAAACCTATGGAAGATCTACAAATAAGACCCCAAAGACTCATTTGTGGAATGTTCTAAAAAGGTTGTGCTGCAGAGATTTAGAGTTTGATTTTTATTTTTTATTTTTTTTTTGGGAAGAACTATTTTTTTCCTTTTTTAGTAATCTGTATTAGGGAGTTTGTGAACACTATTTTAGTTTAAATTTTTAGTGAATTATTTATCTTAAACATGATTGTTATCTTTAATCTTTTTTCTCTGCGTGGTGATCATTCAATTTGATTATTGACTATTTAGTGTAATAAATTTTATTCTTCTAAGTGCATGAAAAATTGATCTTTGAACTTGAGTTAAATCAATTCATGCCATAACCTAGATTACTAATTCGAGATTCTTTGGTTATGTGACATGTTGATTGAACTTGCTTAAGTGGTCAATAATTTAAGAGTTGAAATGATAGTGCATCTTAAATTTAGATTGATTTCGGGTGGATTCTCTTGAACATCTTAGTTAATTTGAATTTAAGATAGGTGATTGCACCTGCTTAGGAGATCATATCTTCGGTAATTCTTAGTCTATCATTAGATTCAATATGTGTTTTAATATGATCTAGTCTAACATAATGGAAAATAGAGCTCCTAATCTTCCAGATGATATTTGATATTATTTTCTCTATCAACTCTTGAAATTAGATAAGTTAAGCTACATTAGTTCTCATGGGTTTGACATCCTTACTCTTAATCAATTTATTACTTGAGGGGTGGTTTAGTTCAAGAATATACTCAAAAGTATCTCGTTATTCCAACAATATAGCTAAGCGTCCAACACAAAATAAAAAAATATATAACTTTTTTTAAAAAAAATCATCTAGAAAACCGTGAAACTACTAACATTTTCAAATTTATTTCATATTTCCTATTCTTCTAAAAAGGTGGAATATCTTATATTCTACATTTTGTTTTCTTAATTATATTTCATTTTTTATACTCATGCTATTATGATTTTATATTCTTTATTATAATGATTAATCATAAATTATTTATAATTAGAAATTTAATTAATTTATACTATGTGATGATATAAATAATATTATATTATATGACTTTATATAATAATTATTACTTAATTATTTAATTAATTAATCAAATAATGATTAATTATGTTATTATGATAATTACTAGATAATTGAATTTATAAATATAAATAAATGCTTATTTATTATTAAAGATATATTATTAATACTATTTATTTTTAGTATAATATATTTTAAATAAATTCAAATATAAGAAAATAGTTTTTATTCATGTCAATCCAAATGCTAGATGGAATAAGAATAATAGGAATATACACAATAATATTTATTTCTTGTACATATTCCTTCTCTACTTATTCTTCAATCAAACGATCCCTAAACGACTAGAGCACTTACTACTATAATTAGAACACATAATGATATTGCCAAACTTATTGTGTAGTCCCTCTTTATATCCATTATAATAATGAGAGAATTTGTTGGATTAACTCGCTAGTTAGTTTGATAAGATTCTAAAAGGTGGAGTTATATATACAAAATTCAAAATAGATGGTTAGGACCCAATCATGCCTTGATTAACATTTGACCATTTTGAGTTAGGACATATATTTACCAGTAGGGAGAGTCCACGAAGTGCCCCATTAGGCAATTAACTTGAGCACTCATCAACATCGGATTGTGGGATGATGAATCCTCCGTGGTTGACTCTTGGATTTGTTTGAGTTGTTTGGGTTAAATGCTCGAGCATGAGGGGAGAATGTTGTTGTTCGGTTTAGCAACATTTGGCCAAGAAGGAGGTTGGAAAGGGAGTAGGAAAGCGATAGAAGTGATGAAGGGGGTGGAGGGTGTTGCTGGGTCGAGGATGAGGAAAAAGTATTGAGAATGTGTAGGGTTTTCTTGAACATGGATTTAGATTGATTTCTGGTGAATTTGCTTGAACGTCTTGATTAATGATAGGTGACTGCACTTGTTTAGGGGATCATACCGTTAGGAATTCTTAGTCCGTCATTAGATTCAATCTATGCTTTAATATGATCCAATCTGACATAGTGGAAAACATATCTCCTAATCTTCCCAAGATATTCCTTTTTCATCTAGCTAATTTTATTATTTTTTCTTTTTTTGTGTTTCTTGATTATTTTCTCTATCAACTCTTGAAATTAGATAAGTTAGGTTACATTAGTTCTCGTGGGTTCAACATCCTTACTCTTTATAACTTTATTACTTGAACGACTAGTGCGCATGTTGTGTAATTAGAATGCATCAAGTTTTTGGCGTCGTTGCCGGAGACTAATTGCTAACTTACTTGTCTATTTCCATTAGTATTTTCATTTTTTTTTCTTTTTCTCCATTTTCTATCACATGAGAATTATTATTGCATATATTTGCATGGTTATTTTAGTGTTGTGTCAATTTTCTAGGGGCATATCTTTATACACAACTCGGTCAATTGAGCACCCTCAATGGCAAAGAAGCAAGAAAATCGAAATCACAATTTGATGGTCAGATCATATGATGGAGTACATGGAGAAACCCAACTTAAGCAATATAAAGCACATCGAGTCAGCAACAAGGAGACACCAAAAAATAATTCAAGTTGGAATCAATTTGCCCGGATAAAACACTAGCAAGCCATCTTCTCAATCTCAAAAGAAGAAGACATTTTTACGAATCCATTGGCTATGTTTACACATATGGTGGGCATGATGGCGAAGAAAGTCTCCATGCAAGAAAAGTACATCCAAAGTATGAAGAATCATATTTCAGAGGTTAAAGCACACAATTATGAGATAAATGGTGTCAACACATTGTAAATTGAGTCGAGAACAAAATTTGAGAAAATGTTTGGTTAGTTATTATTGACAATTAAGAGGAAATTTAATCAACGATATCAATTTATCCATGATTTAGACACATACTTGACTCAGTTAAAAGATCAAATTAACTTGAAAGATAAAACATGCCTTTCTCAACCATTAGAGCTTCAACTAAAATTCGAACATATGAAAGAAAAAAATTAAACATTAGAGAAGCAAGTTGCATAATTAACTTCTCAAATTGTTGAATCTCAAAAGGTTCTGGAGAACCCATTAGTTATCATGTGTCCACAAGAGGAGAGAACTACACCATCGACATCATCATCGTCAATGGCACCACCATCAAGATCAGATGCACCAAGTTCATCCAAACAACGACGATCAAAGAGCCCAACTCCAAATCAACCATAGGAGAATTTTAAAAGGTAAAACAAGGGAAAAACTCAGATCACTGAGAAAGGTTACCAAAAGTTTAACACGATTGAATGCATCTTCACTCGTAACTCCCCTCATTTTAAAAACTGAGAATAAATTGAAAGTGTCAAGTGTACAATGTTGAAAAATGGTGCTTGTCGGGAGGCAACTCAATTCCTTTTAGTTTTCATTTGGTTTTATTTAGGTCATTTATTTTAGGATCGCTACTCTCACATAATTTCTTCATGTTCTATTTTGTATAGGCCCTAAGTGAATAAAAGAGTCCCGTACAATTTATGAAACATAAGGAGGGATATCAAGCATAGAACCATATGAGCCAATGCCAAGAAAACATCATTGAAGATCTTAAGAAAAAAAATTATTTCAAGAACTTAACCACCAACGCTTCTACTACTACTCAGCCATGCAATTACAAACTTGGGTGAGTTTTTTCCCTTTATTGCATTTCTTTTTATTAGTTTTGTTTTTAGGTTTGGCTCATAATGAAGATAGTGTTTGGTTGAAGCTTGAGGGAATTTGCTTTAGTAGGTAGTATTCTATTTGAGTATCTTTTGCATTTGTATTGCATATTTAGTTCTTGTATGTATGTTTGCTTATGTATTGCATCCTTTTCTAGAAAAATCCAAAAAAAATGAAATATTTAGAGAAACTTAAAAATACCATTCAACATCTTATAACCTTTACTAACATCTAATTATCTCTCATGTCAAACTCGGACGTCTTATAGATTGACGGAATCCAATTGCTACTATGTTTATTGTTTATCACTTGAGACTCGAATATTGAATCTTGAGTCTTGTTACTAAGAAATACGATTTCTTAGACAATAGTCTACTTTAGCTAGTTTTGAAAATTTATTTTCTATAGCCTTGATAGAAATATCATTTTAATTGAACATATATGTTATTTTATGGGCTTATCGAAAAATAAAAATATTAGTTGAAAAAGTTTGAAAAATTGGAAACAATTGTAGTATGTAAAATTCGAATATATGAAAAAAACTGAGAGAAAAGTTGAGGCCTAAGTAGCTATTTGATACCTTGGTTTGTTCAGGCAAGTAAGCTTGAGGGTTCCTTAATGCCTATTGCCCTAAGGTCATCTGGTTTGGGAGTTATCAGTCGAAAGTCTACTGCACGGACCACCATGTGCAATATGAAAGAAAATACTCAAGTATCAACTTGACTGCCCCAATTTGAATATTCACTCAGCGCTTGGGATGTTAGAGCAAGTACACTTGTAGGGGATTCTTAAATCTCGGTGACCTAAGGCCAACTAATCTAAGATCCATAGGTTAAAAGCTCGTTACATGGACTTCCTTGTGAAAAAAATATTGTTTGAAGGTTAGAACTTGCATAAATGACGAGTTATTAATGTAAAAAAGTATAAGCCCACTTGATATTTGGATATTCGACATTAATTTTCTTATTGGATAGATTGTATATTTCTTTTTTTGCATGAGGCTAAGACTTAGACTATTTAAATATGTTTAAGATTAAAAAATTCTACGCAACTTGGCTCGAGTGAAGGTGAGAGGCTCTTATGATGTACATATAAGAAGTAAATACGAGGAAAATATTGATCTGTAGGATGATGATTATGATGGAATTGTCTTGAGTCTTTCTTTAGGGATATCAAGATTCTAAGCTTGGGGGAGCTTGATGCATGTCAATTATAACATATTTTTCATGTCATATTTAATTAATTTTTTATTAATTCATTCATGACATGAAATATTTTATTTTTATTTAATCAGTACCTACCCAAGATTTCATAGTTTTTGGCAGATTCAAAGAAAAATAATGCAAGGAGACACCACCAATATACTGTGTGTAGTCAGGACAATGTTATCTAATTCACGGGCTATGAAGATATGCACCAGTTGATACATGAGTTATGGTCACGACCATGAAACTCATATCATGGGTCATGACATATCGATGACACGATGCTTGGGTTGCAGTCACGGTCGTGACAATCCAATCAAGGCCGTGAAAATTCCTTGAATTTAGTTGAAAAAAAGTGTTTTTGATGTCATTTAAAAGTTATCTTTTAAAGAATTTTACTCGGGATTAAGTCTAATCGAATGAAAATTAAAGTTCTCCAAGCCATGACTCCGCATATCTGATGAAACCTATGGAAGATCTATTTATAAGACCCCAAAGCATCATTTGAGGATGTTCTGAAAAGGTTCTGCTACTTAGATTTAAAGTTAGATTTTTATTTTATTTTTTCGGGAAGAACTATTTTTCCCCTATTTAGTCATTTGTATTAGGGAGTTTGTGAACCCTCTTTTAAATTAAATTTTTAGTGAATTATTTATCTTGAACATGAATCCTTAATGTTTTTTTTTTCTCTACGTGGTGATCTTTCAATTTTATTATTGACTATTTAGTGTAATAAATTGTATGCTTCTAAGTGCATGAGAAATTTATCTTTGAACTTGAGTTAAATCAATTCACGTCAGAATTTGGATTACTCATTTGAGATTCTTTGGTTGTGTGGCATGTTGATTGAACTTGCTTAAGCGGTAAACACAATATAAGAGTTGCAACAATGAGAAATTTATCTTTGAACTTGAGTTAAATCAATTTATCTTGAACATGAACATTTTAGTTAATTTGAATCTAAGATAGGTGATTGCACCTACTTAGGAGATCATACATTCAACAATTCTTGGTTCATAATTAGATTCAATATATGCTTTAATATAATCCAATCTGACATAATGGAAAATAAAGCTCCTGATATTTCCAATGATATTTGATATGATCTTATCATGTGTCATCTGGTTATTTCTCTTTTTGTTATTTTCTCTATCAACTCTTGAAATTAGATAGGTTAAGTTACATTAGTTCTCGTGGGTTCGACTGTATGATCTAGATGGCACCAAAAGGGGGGGTGAATTGGTGTATTAAAAACTTTTGTTCTTCTTAACTTAATCTAGATGTGTTGTGTTTAGCGGCAGCATGCATATACGAATATAAACACAAATAGAGAGAAAAGAGTAGAGAGAAGAACAAACACAGAGTTTGTTA
>LTAE01012891.1:4659-15309 GCA_001647135.1 Pontederia paniculata
AGAGAGAGAGAGAGAGAGAGAGAGAGAGAGAGAGAGATCGAGAAAGAAAAGTATGAGGTTGGTTAGTTGTGTTTTGGGTTGACAAGTAGTGGTAGTGTGGTACTTATTTATTATTCCGTTCTTCACCTACCACTTTCGGCAGGCCGCAGGAGGGGAGTTCACATTTTGGACCCAGCACAAGAATAAGATGTGGAATAGTGTGTATGGTGTAGAATTAGACTTGGACTGCACACCTTCTGTGAATGCCCCTTCTTTTCTGTTTCTTTCCTTTTTTACTCTTCCTCTGCTGATTTGTATGAGTAGTAATAATGAACGGAGGCGATATTGGTTCTTGTTAGGTGAGCACAGGATTTCAATCCCCATGGACCACTTCTTTTTTTTTTCTATATATAAACAATTGGTTGGTTTAACAGGAAGGGTTGAATCCCAAGTTGATCAATAATAATTTCGAGTTTGAGCTTTGAAAATAATTCGCGATAAGTGAAGTTGTATAGTACTCGAGAACTTTCAGTAATTGTACCCTCGTTTCTTCTCAGCAACTGGACCGTAATTTCCCAGGCAGATTATGATTAAAGAATTGATCATGATGTAAAGCTCAAACTAAGATTATTTGAGCTCACTGATGATCTATAGTTGAATTATTACTTCTTCTTCCAATCATGATCCATCGTTGAATTATAATTCAGTGCTTCTTTCAATTGTTGGACTGTAATTTCTTTGGCAGATTGTGATTCAAGTATTGATCGTGATATAAGGTTCAAACTGGTATCATTCGAGTCCAATCATGATCCACAGTTGAATTATTAGTTTGCATTCAATTATGAGCAATTGTTGTTGAATCATAATTCAATATAGTAGAAATTCCTCACTGCCCAACTTTTGAGATTAACAATGGAGGCTTGTCCCTAACTAAAAAGCTCAAGACAAAGTTATTTAGCAGAACATGAGAACTTGCCTTCCTGTTTCTCACTTTATTAGGCATAAA
The DNA here is from genome assembly GCA_001647135.1 of Pontederia paniculata. Taxonomy (NCBI): domain Eukaryota; kingdom Viridiplantae; phylum Streptophyta; class Magnoliopsida; order Commelinales; family Pontederiaceae; genus Pontederia; species Pontederia paniculata. The sequence continues at coordinate 5,645 of LTAE01012891.1, forward strand.
CCATGTAGCAGAGAAATGAAAACAAGAAACATAAAGAAACAGACCAACCTGTTTTTCTGTTCTCTTCAATGTGTTTATCTGAAAACAAGAAAAAAAAAGAAACAGAACTGCATGTTTTCTGTTCTCTCTTCAATGCGTTTGTTTATCTGCAATCCTAAACATGGGATACTTTTCTTGTTATTTTAAACATGGGATACTTTTAGGAAATGAGATTGTGATGGCAGCAACCAAAGCCAAAGGAACTAGACTTGAGCTTCTTATATACAAGTAACAGCAGAGATCACAAAAAAAATAGAGGCCAAACTGACATGATGCAATCAGTTTCATTAGAAGTGAGATGAGATGATTCAATTGAAGATTCTACTTGAGTTCTTGATGCAGATTAAGCAAGCCATCAAATCGATGATAACATCTTGAGTAAAAACAATAAAAGATATCAAGTATTTTGCGATCAAATCAATATGTAACTTGTAATAACATCTTGAGTAGAAACAATAAAAGATATGAAGTATTTTCTCAGTCATCACTTCCTATTACTTCACCAATATGTATTGCTGAAACTAAAATATGAACACTGCGGTAAGAGAGTTTTGGATCATTAGTGAATATCCAGTTGGTTCTCAGGCAATCTTTTTGGCATCAGACTGCGAAAAACGACGATCTATGGACTGCAACTGGTTACGGAGGTTCTGGTTGTCCTCTAGCAGGCGGTCATATTCAAGGAGGAAGCCTTCAGACTGCTTCTTCAATGCTATTGTACTGGCTTCTGCGGCCTTAACTTCCTTAAGTCTTTCTTCTGATTCCTGTTTCAGTTGCTTTATCTGCTCTTTCATGTTGTCGATCTCTGAGTCCCGTGCTTTCACTGCAGTCGAACCCAAACTTTTTGCTTCTTCCAGAGATCTGTTTTGCTTTGTTACTGCCTCCATATTCTTTCTCAGGCTACGCAATTCTCTGATATAATGGTGGAGCCGGTCAATGATTAGAGCAAGGAAGAGTGAATATCCTGAAAAATTTGATGATATTTCATGATTTAATTGATTAGTTCACAATCTAACAAGCACAATGAACTTCAAGAATTTTACTTAACACAAACATTGTTGATCAAAATGCTGCCAAACAAGATTAAGCAGATTACTCAACAAACATGATGATATTGCTAGTAAGAAGCACGACGACTGAAAAGTTTTCATAAGAACATATTAACACCTTCACCTAACATACCTAGAAAGATACATTTGAAATCTCCAGACAATGTAGAACAATGAGATCCATGCTGAAATTTCCAATAAAGTACAATGATATGCACAATATAAATGATTAGAACTTTATGCAGACGACAATAGAGCAATGAGCTGTTCTTCTTGTGCAGGTTGAAATGGGAACAATTGCAAAAGACATAATGTGTTAACGCAAATTCTAGGACAAAGACATCAGCAAGCTTTCCCTTAAAATAATCAATTATGAAACAATGATTATTTTTTCAAAAGGAACCATTCATGAAATTCTAATAACATATATTTGAAAAGAAGACTAAATTCATAACTTTATTGCTTAATGAGACTTTCTTTTCTTCTTAAAGTCAGATTGATGATGGAAAACATCATATCTAAGATCCAGAGATTTGGAAGAATGAATTTGAAACTCATGAACAATAATCAATAAAGGAATAAAGATAATCATGAAACATATGTTCATAATTTTGCATAGATATTATATTACATGATCATAAGTCATTAAGTTCAACTATTTCAAACTTTAGTATGTATACATCTATAGAAATCTAGCTTATGAGTCATTAAGTTCAACTATTTCAAACTTTAGTATGCATAGACACCAGCAGTTTCACATCTTGGTGCAAAATGAGAGCACTTTATGCCTATTTATAGGCAAAAGACAACAGCCATTCGATGGCTTGCAAAGAAAGCCAAGACTTGGGTGGAGATATCTGGATATAAATGCTTCTAGAGAGTAAATAGAAAACTTTGTGCAAAAACTGGACTTGCTATAAAATTCTAGACTAAGCGGTGGAAATTTCTACACATACATTATCTGACAGTAGAATGGAGTCATAGCTAAGTTCTACCTGACTTCACACAAATTGATAGAAAATCTCTGCGTATTTTTTAGTTTTCGACTGTAGCTCATAGGACAAGCAAAATCATATGATCTTTTAGGTAAAAATATAATGTGAACTTCCTGGAATTTGATGGTAAACAAAACTTCCTGAAAAACTCAATTATCTGACTGTAAAATTGAGTTATAATTAAGTGGTACCTGATTTTATATAAACTAACTGCAAATCTCAATGTGCATTAATTAATGCTTGAATTGGAAGCTTCTTTGAGATGTATCTAAAGAGTGCTTAAATTTTTTTTCAAGAAAAAAAAATAGCTAAAATTGGTTCAACTTACTACTGTAGTTTGTAAGACAAGTTGAACTTCATGATCTTTTAGGCAAAAATATATCATGAACTTCCTGGAGTATTGATGATAAACAAAATTTCCTGAAAAGAGCAACATACATTATCTGACTCTAGAATGGAGTTTTAACTAAGTGCGATCTGATTTTCTAAGAAGTAACTGAAAATCCCCATGTATTGATTTTTTTAGGGCAAAAACAAGGATGGCTAACCTTTTGTCAGACATCCAATTTATTGAAAAAAATTTTTACACACAGATATGTACAAGTAGAACATTTACTGTAAAGGGATCATCCTTAACCCCCTCTCCATTCCTCCCTCTTTAATCAAAACACTCGCCAAATGTACCACATTTTTTACTTATCCAATGTTACCCTGTGTATTAATTAGTTTCTGAATTGGCTTATCCAAGATGCATCTAAACAACGCCTAAGAATTGGTTTAACTTATGATTGTGGCTCATAGGTCAAGCAAAACCTCATGATCTTTTAGGTAAAAATAGAAAGTGAACTTCCAGGAGTATTGATAATAGACAAAACTTCCTGAAAAGATCAACAAACATTTATCTGACTGTAGAATGGAGTTATAACTAAGTGCTATAAAATTTTATACAAACTAACTGAAAATTCCTGTGTACTAAGAAATGGACAAGTATAACATCTACCGTAAAGAGATCACCCTTTACCACCAATCCCCCAACCCCTAATTCTTTAACCAAAACACTAGCCAAATGTACCACATTTTCGACTTATCCAATGTTACCCTGTGTATTAATTAGTTTCTGAATTGGAAGCTTGTCCAAGATGCATCTAAACTGTTGACAATGCCTTTAATCTTAATCCAACAATAAACCCATGTGATTCCTTATGTAATACAACCTCTCGAATAATTGGGGCGGCGAAGCCATTCGTCCCATACATGGGTCTCTATATAAATTTCTTAAGGTTTGAATTATTCTGCATCTTGTATTTTTTCTTTTCGAGAGAAAAGAGAAAAAAAAATACAAGATGCAAAATAGTTCAACCTTTAGGGAGTTTATATAAAGACCCCCGTCACTGCCCAAGGACATAACCTAACTAATTAAGAGTGAACCTTGTTAAATCTCATGTCCTTTGTGTGTGTGATTATTCTCTCTCGTCTATTTCTCGTAACATAAACAATGCCTAGAATTAGATCAACTTACGATTGTCGCTCATAGGACAAGCAAAACCTCTTGATCCTTTAGGTAAAAATATAAAGTGAACTTCCAAGAGTATTGATGGTAAACAAAACTTCCTGCAAAAATCAACATATATTATCTGAGTGTATATGGATATAGTTAAGTGGTACCCGATTTTATACAAACTAATGGAAAATATCTATGCACATTAATTAGTGTATGAATTGGAGGCTTCTCTGAGACACATCTAACAAGACTTAAGAATTTTTCCCAAAAAAAAGACAGACGCCTAAAAATTGGTTCATCTTACTACTGTAGCTCATAGGATAAGCAAAATCTCATGATCTTTTGAGTCAAAATATAATGTGAACTTCCTGAAACATTGATGGTAAATAAAACTTCATAAAAAGGGAAACATACATTATCTGACCGTAGAATAGAGTATAACTGTGCTACCTGATTGTACACAATAAAAAAACATGATCTTGAACATCCAACATAAAGAAAATAGATGCTTTGTTAACTGGGGCATTTCAACTAATCATTTAAAACAAGGAAAATATGTAAATGATTGTGACGAAGTCCGTACAAGTCATAATATAAGAAGATTGAGGTATGAAGATCAAGGGATATTATTTATAATCTGAAATGTTATAATGAAAATCCTGCTTTCTGACTAAAAGACAATTTGATGCAATCCTAGTTATGGTATTTCAGTAAATGGAAACAATGCTTAACATGTATCATTATTATCTAGATACAAATAGGAACATGTATTTTCCATAATATGCCATCATATCATATACGCCATATGTAGCATATATCAGAAGTAATCAACATGTCTTATAAAACAGAAAGAATTTATTCACAGTCAGAAATTCACTGCTGTAATCCTCTCAATCTGGACGTGTTCAGTCAGGTAAGTAGAACCCAAGAGAAATCAAGTGATCTGATTCTATAACAAATTAGAAATTATCAATGACAGAACAACTATGCTAAGTTGCTAATACTGTCTAAACCGATCAGGCAATATATATATATATATATATATATATACACATATGTATATTACATACATGTATATATATAGTGAATGTAATTCTACCATCATAAAGCAAATCCATAAACGTTCAGTCATAAAACAATACAAAATGACATGGATTAAAAGAATCCTATGATACTAAATCAACAAATGATCAATCAGAAAATAATTAAATGCTGATGTCTAGGGTAATTAGGAAGATCAATTTAACGATAAACCATAACACAAATAGATGCCAAAGCGGTAATGATCGCATTACAGGAATTATATGTATCTAACAGTGATGTCTAATCACAAAACAGTGAACTGGGTAATGTCAAGAGCAACTGGCGAATAAAAGATCCAATTCAAGAGACATCTACCAATGATCAAGCACATTGCAGGCAAGTGGCCAATGATTCCAATGCAACGCAGACGAATACAAGGCATCGACGTACAACGAAACTAAGAGGAGGAAGAGAGCTGAAAGGGGTGGTGGTGGATACCCATAAGGGAGGCCTCGAGGAGGTGGCGGCTCATGAGGACCTGATCGGTGGGGGTGAGACCGCCGCCAAGCTCCGAGCCGCGGCTGCTGATCTTGGCCATGCTGTAGACGCTGGACCCGAGGACGACGAGGGCGGTGCCGGCCACGGTCTTCACGACGACGGGTCCCCGGCCGCGCTTGAGCCGGTCGAGGCCGAGCACCGCCAGCTTGCGCAACGGCGTCTTGAACAGGAGCACCACCACGGCCGCCACCTCCGCCGCCAGCACGGTGAACAGGAGCTGAATCATCTCGTCCCCGTCGTCTCTCTCGGAGCCGTCGGCGCCTCGTTCGTCCGCTACGCGCGCAGTCGAGATCGAGGCGCTGCGACGGGAGGACGAGGAGTCGGATCGATCGATCGATTGATCTGTACCTATCGGAAAGAAATGTTGCGGGTGTTGCGTTCTGTTGCGTTGCGTTTTGGATTCGTTCGCGGAGGTGTTTGTTGCATTTAAGTCGTCGACTGGGAGGACTCCGTGGGAGATGCGTTCGACCAACGTGGCGCCATTTATTTCGACACGTGGGGCTCACTTTCGATCTGGGCGCACGTACGTTACTGACTCCTTTCCAATTATTTTAATGTAATAAAAAATATTATTATAGTTTATAATACTTATTATTAGTAAGAAATACAGGACAAATTTATTTCGTTCTTTCTATGTCATCTTTTTTTTTTACTTTTAAAAAATATATTTAGTAAATTACATTTACACTCTTATATGTATTTAAAAACAAATAAAAAAGAGCTTAGAGAATGTTTGCTTGTTTTCCTGTTTATAATAATTTAGAATTGAATAAAAAATGCCATAATATTTTTTTTCAATCAATGTCCGTTAGTGATAATTCGATATTCATTTAAGTCAGCAAGTTTAAGAAAATGCATAATTCAATAGTAGTAAGTAAAATTAAACCAAAATGTAAGACATCGTCGAGAGAAAATTTTAACTAATTGTTATTAGGTCAGATCCAACAAAATCAAATTATAATGAGTCGAATATGAGTTTTAAATTTCCAATAATTTGACCTTTTTTTACTGATTCTGTGTTTAATTTTTTTGAACATGATATATAAATTGTCAATGTATGATTTCATAATAAACGCATCAAATGATGTAGATAAGCATGAGTGTTACTATTATCAAAGGGCATGCACATGCTTCATACACAAAAGTGATGTTGTGGCCATGTGTAATTTCTTAAAATAATAAAGTGATGCTCTATCAGTTCTCCTTTTAACAACAAAAGAAAGTTAACTTTTTTTCATTGTGGTGGTGTGTTTGGATTGAGAGTAATGGAGAGAAATGGAGGAAAGGATAATAATTAATTTTGTTTGGATAATAATTTTTTGAAAGAAAAAGTTAAAAATTAACTTCTTTTTCCCTCCTAATTAACTAAAAATTATTACCCTCAAATTTGAGTTGATTGGAGGGTAAAGAATTTTATCCTCCATTCTTTCCCCTCCCTTCCCTTCCTCTCTTATATCTAAACATACCATAATTAGGATTGTACATTTTTATATATAATTCATTAAAGGCGAGGGAAGAAAAAAGTAATTAAGGTAAGAGCATGAACGAAATATATCCCTTCATTCAGTTGTATTTTAAGATTAGATAAAATATAATCCATTTAGAAGGTAAATGTAAATTTTTATTTTATTTTCTCTCTAATTTTTTGCCATTAAAATTTTATTTGCTCTTCGTTCTTCTTTTCTTCTCTACTTTTTTTCTCAATATAAAGATATACTGGTTACAATCCTAATATTCGAGACTATTAATTTTAACTAATATGTGTCATTTTGAATTGTACATCTAACTATGATATATGTGAAATTCTTAATAAAAAAATTTTACGTTCGGAGAACTCAAAGTAAAGATTTGATCAGTGGTACATGCACATATGGATCACTATTACAGCTCAGTTGTGCTGGAATCTACTGAGACAAACTAACTTGTAGCCTGTCTTTTTACTTTGTGAGCTAACTTTCCTTAAATTAGCAGGTTGATCACCTTCGCTGCTCGTCAAAAGTGATCCCAATTAGAAGAATAATAATAACAATAATATGAAAAGAAAGGCGACCCCACAAGAGTGATTCTTTTAGCCTTCGCACAGAGGAAAAGTTCACAAGGGTACTTGAACCCAGTGGGTGGTATATCCAATTGACGAGATAAAGAAAAGAATGACGAAAAGGTTGTACATTTCCTCCTCAGGCTTGAGCTCCTTTCCTTCAGTATAAAGTCTTGCTTCACTTTGCAATCATGGTTGTAAAGTTTTCTAATCCAATAGAATTACTCAATTTTAGGCAGCCCATACAGTGAATGTGCATGTTCTATCTACCAGGAAGATTGATCTACTAATTCATTCAAGAAACTGAATTAACGGTTATGTCAAAATTCTCAGTGCATTGTTTCTGTTAAACTCTCATCTGTTTCAGAAATATTTCATAAGTTATATCTGATTTGTGTTAAGTAGTGATTTGATTGTCTATTAACTCTTTGGAGTCACAAAGACAACACTACATTCCTGAAATTGTCGGTATGCAGTATGTTGATGAAAACGTCCAAAACTTTATGAGTTCAAGCGACCCGAAACAATGGAATTTGAATACTATATATGAATCTTTGGAATGACAAAAAAAAAATGTTGTACGTTTCGTCCTTGGCTTGATCTCCTTTCCTTCAGTACAAAGTCTTGTTTCTCTTTAGTCTTTACAGACTCAACAGACAGCAAATGCAGCAAGACGGTGCAAGCAAAGAACAACAGACACCTTATGTTCAGTTATTATATGATTGTTGAATATATATATGCATGGAAATCTTACGAAGTCGAATGCGTCAACTTTTTGTTCTCTCCTCTTTGACATTTGTATAGGCCTACATACACTGTGAACTAGCACTACTGGTAAAAATGGCGAACGAAGGATCAAAACCTGTTATCGCTCTCCTCTTGTTCCTCAACTTCAGCATGTACCTGATCGTAACAGCACTCGGAGGATGGGCCATCAACGTCGCAATCGACCGAGGTTTCATTATCGGTATGTAGGCCATCGCCATGCACCTCTGTTTATTTACCTGGTGACAGATGACATTGCAGCAATTCTGCAGAGAAGTATACATGTTTGAGATGCATGCTAGCTACTAATCAATTGCTTGCATGCAATCAGGTCCTGAACTGAAATTGCCTGCTCACTTCGTGCCTATCTTCTTTCCGATCGGCAACTTCGCCACCGGCTTCTTCGTGATGTTTGCTTTGATAGCCGGCGTCGTCGGCGTCGCATCGTCCATTGCCGGTTTCAATCACCTCCGATTCTGGAACCGTGATAGCCTGCTACCTGCATCATCATCTGCTATCACTGCATGGACTCTCACTCTCCTTGCCATGGGGTAAAAACATATCTATGATTTCTGCATATACTTCTGTACAATTGATCATTCTGAGAGCATCCTGTAAAGCTTACTTAAACACATCAATCTAAAGGCACTAATTAATTAGTTCATGTTTGCAGCCTGGCATGCAAGGAGATTGTTCTCGAGGGAAGGAATGCACGCCTGGTAAGGACCTAACAGACCTATACAAATAAATTAATAACTCGTCAGAAATATTTTAATCAGAAATACGAATCTGTAATTCGATTTTTCAGCGAACAATGGAGGCTTTCATGATAATTCTGTCGGCAACCCAGTTGTTCTATGTCTTCGCCATTCATGTCACCTCAAGCTAAGCAAGAACAAGAACTTGAAGCAATTGAGAGAAGGAACTCTGACATGACTCTTGCGTGCTCTATAATTGTTCATGTTTGTCTGCACACTTTTCTTTTTTTGATGAAATCGGTGTAGATTTGTTCTTGAATTGTAAAGGAAAAAATGCAAAATTATTACTGGAATTGATGTCTTTAACTGTTATTGCGTTTAAGTAATTGATTTTTTACTAATATTTCATAATTAAACACGATCGAAAAATCTCCTTTCAAAGTCCATATTAAGAAATTGGCTAAAAATTGTAGGATCTAGATGGCACCAAGAGGAGGAGGGGGAGAGAATTGGTGTATTAAAAAATCTTACTCTCTTTTAAATAGTTTAGACGAGTTATCAGCGGAAGCTTGTAAATGCAAACATAACAAACAGAGAAGAGAGTAAAGGGAAAACGAACACACAAAACAAACACATAGTTTATTGACGAGGTTCGGCCGAACTCCTGGCTTACGTCCCCGCTCCGATCTTCTCCCACGAGATCTTCGGAGATCAATATATCCTTCTTCAAGGGCGAAAGCTCCCTTACAACTTCTCCTTTTTTGCACGAGGACAAGGAGACAAACTCTTACATAATCCTCAAGATCGCTTGGACCCTTCTCATAAGGGGGAACTAAGACTTTCGCTCTAATCACTCTCACTGTTTACAAATTTAGCCAAAGTTTGTAAAGTTCAGTCCCAAGACTCTTGCGATTACAATATATACTCTGTACTAAAGACCTAATTCTCTCTCTTAGAAAACTAGCCATTAATGCAAGTACAGTACCTTCACCTACTTCT
>LTAE01012893.1:0-13264 GCA_001647135.1 Pontederia paniculata
ATATATATATATTTTTTTCAATTTCAGAATTTTTCATAGATACTTTTAAATTTTTTAACTTTTTGCATTTTCATATTTTTTTAAGCTCAAAAGATACTTAAACATTCAATAAAAAGAGGTTGTAATAATCTAGGCTCAAGTACAATAAAGCTTAAAAAAATTATAGTATAAGAAATCATAGCCCTTATCAACAAAATTCAAGAATTCAATACATACTTGTGATTTTCATTTGAAAGAATGACACTCGAATTTTATAAATCATACTAGCTAGCTCTAGAATATTTAAATAAAGTAAAACATTAAACAAGTGTTGGTAAGATGAAAATAATATTTTTGGATTTTTTTTTTCAGCTCTTTTTTGACTAAACAATAAACAAAATGCATCTAAGCATGTAATGCAAGATAATACCAGATGCAAACAAAATTCATGAAATGCAAACTCTCCCAAGCTTATACCGAACACTGTCCTCAGTGTTTAAGCATCGACCGAGGAAGATGAAACAATGAAAATTAAAGAAAAAATGCATGAAAAAGAAAAATACAACATGACTAATCCATTGGCAGTAGCAACAAGGTAAGAACGATCCATAATGGCCCCCGGACTAGTTATATTTTTGCATGTGCCTTATCATCTATTTGTCAGTTCTGTCCTAGTATGCTCAAATCTCCGTCAAGATCTCATATTGTTAAAGCTGCTCCGCTTAGATGACCTCAAATGTGGTCTGAATACCTAAAAAATCATACCGTGAAGGATAGAAAGGAAGGTCGGTAGTACCATCAGAGGAGTGCTTAGCAGAAGGTCCCGTATGAGAAGCTTTGGCTCGTGATAAAGATATTTGAGGCCTTCATTTTTTTTGGATGACTCTGCACTCAAGAAATTTTATTAACCACACTCAAAAACTAAGAAACTGACTCAACTAAACATCAGTGTTAAAAAAATGACTGACACTACTCAACATACTAAGACTCATTGAAAACTAGAGTTGATGTGACTCAAGAAATTATGACTAAGAAGAAGATATGAAATATTAGAAACAATATCACAAAGAATGAGAATGTGATCATGGAGGCCTGATCAAGGTTAAATATCAATAATTGTACAAAAATATACACCCTTCCATCTCCCATCTTTCTCCATCAATAATGTTGATCGGCTCAACTAATCTTTGTTCAATTATGCTCTGACATTGTGGGTCAAAAGATTGTTAAGATTCTTTACTTGAAGGTGGTGGGCTTTTGCGACGCCACTGCTTTAAAATTGTTGGCGCTTTCCTCTCTTTGGAGGCCAATCGATCTGGAGACACTGTTGTTGTACTAATAAGGATATGAGAATGTGAGCTCCTTTTTCAGACTTGTCCCATTTCCATGATGTATTCGTTTGACTCCTTGATTCACCATTGCATGATCCATTTCTTTTGATTTTCTCTTCTTGGTCTCCTTTTTTGAAAGGATTGTTGTTTGTGGCAGGGACACACAAAAGTTGTTGGGTGATCCTCATGGTTGTCATTGTGATGTCTAGCATTTTGAGAAGTCAATTGCGCAACTTGCTTCTCTAATGCTTGGAGCTTTGTTTCCATGGATACAAATTTTTCTTGCACCTTAGATGATTGTGGCAAAGGAGATGATACTTCTTCAACTTTTGGTTGACTTCTCAACTGAGTCAATTGTTCCTTCAAATAGTGATAATATTTTCCTGCATGAGAAATCTCTTTTAAATTGTTGTCATCAGTTGATCAACCATTTCCTCAAGATAAACTTTTGATTCAACCAATGGTTTATTAGATAGCAATGATGTGATAGCTCTATCTGTATCATTGTTGTTCTCCATTAGCTCAGAAATCTGCTTCTCCATAGATTGAATCTAATTCTCTTGTTCAAAAAGTTTTGCCAACAGTCCAGTCATCACCTGTGTTAGTATGGTTTATTGAGTCCATTGAGGGATCTTATTCCTGAGCTTGCTGAAGCATTTTAATGATGTTTTCACTTGGTGTTGCTTCCTTGTACTTAATAGCTTTTCCTTTATCTTCTGTTTCTGACAATGGTTGTTGATTAAACTTTTGTTGCTTCTTTGCCATTGAATATATGATGTCGTATGCGTTGTTGAACATCTGAGGTGCAAAAGATGTATTCTGAAAAACTCACAACACTAGAAGAAACGTGAAAGTGATCAAAATGAAAAATATCTCAAAGTAGCTAATGAAATTAGAATAGAAAATGAATTAATCCCAACAACGATGTCAAAAACTTGAAGTTGGAGTTGTCATGAGCCGTGACAATGGCTAGAAAACCCCCTGGGCCGTGATAGACCAAGTTCTGGACGTGAAAATGGCGGTTTGGGCGATTGCCGGTTTGTCATGGGCTGTGACTTTTCTATCACGGTCGTGACTCACAACCTTGAATATTTGTCCATCTTAAAATAGCGATTTCGGACTCGTTTTAACTTTGATTTGAGTTAAATTTTTTTCAGTATCTTCGTCTCTTTGTCCTCTTACCTCTTGAATAATAAAATTCCACAAATTGTGTAGTTTTATATTTTAAAAATAAATAAATCCAAAGAAGTGCATAAAATGATGTGTGCGATGTAGAAATGAGTGAAATTTGGACCAAATATGCATAAAACATGACTAATTCAACACACATCAGTCGCCGCCTCCAAGCACCTCACCACCTCATCCCACTTCCCCATTGTCCTCATCTGTGCTCCCACACAGTAAATGCCCACTAGGAACTTGGCATTCGTGACTTAGTCCCTAAACTACAAATACACAATCATTGGCACGCCTGCCGTTAGCCACTCCAATGTGGAGTTCCACCCGTAATGTATCACGAACCACGCTACTTTTCGATGCACGAGCACACGATTATGTGAGCTCCAGTCCACTAGCATGTCTTTGTCCTTGGTCTCGTCAATTAACCCCTCTAACAACATCTCCTTCATGTATGCTTGCACAACCCATATGAATGGGAGAGCAGAGCTCTGCGGCCCACTAACGAGCTCGATCATCTCCTTGCAGCTTAATATGAAGACGCTGCCGACGAATACATATGTGATCGATTGGGGTTCCTACGTGTTGATCCAGTCGAGGCAGTCGCTTTGTACAAATCCCCTTATGCTCGAAGTTGACTCCTTGTTCTCATCCTCGTACTTTGCCTCCAAAGCGGACCAACATGGATGAGTGATACCCGATCGAAGATGGCTTCAATGGTCTCGCGCTTGAGCTCTTCAAAGGACTTGACTAATACCCACGAGGCCTTGGCGAGCTCGCCGACGAGAGTGAGTGAAGGGGAAACATTTTTAGTTACGAGGGAAAATGGTCATTTAATAAATAAAAAATGTGAATAAATAAAATACTGGACAGTTGGATGAAATTGTTCAATCTACTTTAGGCTGATTTTATAGTCCAAGGTTAAATCTAAAATTTTGCAATAGTTCGAGGGAGGTTTAAGAAAAAATCCTAAAAAAATCTATTTTTATAAGATAATCAATAAGGTTGTGGGGAGTAAGTAAAAACATAGAATTAATATAGCTTGATGAAAGTTTGTGTAACTATTGTATGGATTGATGGATGTCATCTCACATTTTGACATAAGTCATAGTTTCAATCTTACAAATCGATAAGTAATATACATGAACAATTTGACAATAAAAAATGTTACTTGTCAAAGATACAATAAATGAACAATTTGACTCCAACAAAGTTATCAATTGTATGTGTGACTACATGCAACAAATTTGATTGCAACGAGAAACATATTCATAATTTTGTAAAACTTGAGAAGAAAATTTAAGCCATTAACTAACATATCGACCAAACCTATAAAAGTTGTTCAGCTAACAAAATGCTACTTGTCAATGATGCTTTACAAGAACCAAATAAATAATATGGGCTTCACAACATTAGCGTTCATTTCTAATGCACTAGCTAGTCCCACAAAACAATACTCAACCTTGAATAAGAGTTTCAAATAAGAATTAAAAGAGAAAATAAATAATTTGTCATAGACATCAATTTCAATTACATCACAAGTTTCGAGTGGAGCAACATTGTATATTATAATTTGCATCGAAAAGTTTACATGATTACATTTATTCGTAGGTAAGTTGAAAATCACAAGAAAATGTCATTTCTACGGTAGAAATTTTCGATGGTCAAATATCCGTCTCAATTTGAGGCAAAAATTTGAGAGGGAAAAATACCATAATTTTCAATGGAAAATAAAATTGTCAATTTGAGCCCTAAGTATTTGTCAAGAAAAATGAAAGTAGCCACAAATTATCGTGATTTGAATGAACTGCTGCAAATTACGATAGTTAAATCATATCACCATAATTTGCGATGGTTCATGTCATGCCGATGATTTCTATAACCCATGACACATTGTACTTTTTGTGGCGGAGTAATCCATTACAAATTTTTGTTATTACCACCTCCCTCCTCCTTTTAGTACCCGCACCCGTTACTAGTCTTCTTCCTCCCATGATCAGTCTTCTTTGATCCCTTTTCTCCGACTCCGACCAACAAGATATGTTCCCTCTACTCCGACTCCCTTTCCATGACGGATCACCCTTGTCGTGCAAGGGCGATACGCAACACTCCATAATTTTTTTTTATTTATATTCATATTTATTAGTAACATAGTTCTAAATCATATGTTATAATTCCTTATTTATCATTTAATTTGTTTTAGTTCTAGAATTGAATTTAGTTATGTTAATTCTTTGTATTAAATTAATTAATGACATGTTTTTTGTATGCATATAAGATATTAATTATTATGTGTTAATTTTAGTAGTTTTAATATATCTAAATTTTAAATTGTTTTAATTTAATAAACAAGAAATTAAGCATAGGTAACAATGGAATAATAATTTTTAATCATTTGTCTATTATATAAAAAAATTTCTTAAAAAAATCGCCGATGGATGTATAATAAAACTAATGTTGGTTGTAGAGGCCATACACAAGAATGCATATATAGAGTTGATTATTTTGTGAATTTTGTTGCTCAATTGATATATTCGAGAAGGAACAATTAGATATATGTCCTTAAATGTTCTAATTTAAAATTTCATGTAATAGAAACTTTTAATGTCCATCTATATAGAAAGAACTTTAAACTGAATTATTAGTGTTTGGTCGAATTTGAAGAAGAAGAAGAACCCAATTTTGATAGTAATGAAGAGTGATCAATCGATCTTTGCGAGAGATGATGTAGTTTATGGATATTAAGATTTAGTTTATGATGTTGGCGCAACATAATATGGAGGCATTAGATTTCATGAACAATCACCACATCCATAAGCATGAAAAGCATCTAGAATATTGCACAATCTCTAAGTGTGCGTGAAATCATGAATTAGAATTCCTATTGTTTGAAGCATACGAAAAGCAATGATGCGATGATATATTCAGCTAGTTGGAAAAGAAGTTCCACGGTCCATAATAAAAGATTTAGTTAGTAACCATGTGAAAGTAACAATGAATGCTAAACAAAAGGTAACACAAATACATTACAAATTCATATCTTTCTAGGAAACTTCATACACAAAAAGATAACACAAATACAACGGAAAAGTTATTATGGACTGTTGGAAAAGAAGTTCCTCAGTCCATAATAAAAGATTTATCATGTGAAAATAATAATCAATGCTAAACAAAAGATAACACAAATACATTACAAGTTCATATCTTTCTAGGAAACTACATAAACAAAAATAGTAAAATAACATATAAACATCAAGAGAAAAATGGGGGTGCATAGCAATTTGCTATGCACTCGGTGTGGTGCATGATCTGAACCATTAGTTTAAAAATCAATGACCTAGATCATATTTAATTTATACCCCAAATTTAAATGGACAAAATTTGTGCCATTGATTTTTAAATCAATGGTCCAGATCATGCACCGCGTCGGGTGTGTAGCAAATTGCTATGCACCCCCATTAACCTCAAACACATCAATATATATCTACAAAGTCAAGTAGACAACGGAGTTTTTGAATTATACCTCCTTCAAAAACGTTTCTTCTTTTTACATCAGTATGAGTTATTTTTTTATTCCCTTCACATTAATACATATTAATAACATACACATATGATCTATAATATTTTTTTTATGATGCATAGACAAATATACTTATACTAACTGCATTTATTGCATACTTCCACGATTTTGATTATATTTCCAATGTATTTTTTTTATCACAACCTAGCTTGTCTCTGTTACTTTCATTATTTCTTGTAAGAACCCCTGCATATCTACATCACTATCATTAAGTTGAGCTTCTTGACAAGAAAATTCATAGTTTACTCACATTCATTAAGTTGAGCTCTTGTGACTATTGAAGTATTCATCATTCCTATGATAAAGCTTGATGAAATTGTGCATGATACAAGATGCCAAGATGATGCTATGATAAGAAATGATATTGTTGATCTTAGAATTCAGAATCACACTTTTAAAATGTCAAATGATTTCTCCAACACAATTACAAAGTTGTACATTGCAATAGTTGTATAGTTCTTTTGGATTATCATATTCCTTGGGAGTTGACTGTTGAATTCTGACAAATGATACTTCATACCACTATATGTGCAAGAAACTTTTTGTCACCTAGACTTTTTTTAATTGTTTACTTAATATTACTATTTGGTGCAAGAAACTAATATATATACATATAGACTTTTTTTAATTGTTTAAACCAGATGCATGGTTACATACAGAATGGCACAAGCCTTCATAACTGGCCAGTCGTAAGTCCCCATGTACCAAACCCTGGCACCAGAGAAGTGGTTAGGACTAGGAGGTAGGTAGAAGCAGAGACACAATTACAAGTCCCAGCTACCATTCTCTCTCTCTCTCTCTCTCTCTCGTTAAAACCAGCCACACACAACCCCTCCTATCAACTTTTAACATGCTTTAGCTCATCCAGTGCCATATCTCATACACTTGCTCTCTGTTCTCAACCTCCTGATCTGTTTCCCTTGGCTCAGTTTGCCTTTTAGGATAAGCTCATCAGACAGTAAGTTATCCGTCTACGATGCTTGTTTCATTTCAAACTAATCATTAACGTAGATTGAGATATCAACAACCTGTGCAATAATGCATGCCTGATGACTTCTATTTTCTGTTATTAATTTTCCTCGACTGTGCAGTGGGCACTGAGATGGTGATAGTGGATGGAGTCCCTTTCCCTCCTGCGATCACTGTTGCAAAACCTTTGACACTCCTGGGCCATGGTGAGTCAGTCTCTTTTTTAACTACTCTTCTGATGTCCCCCATTTTTTCTCGTCCATTATTGCGTGCAAATGGGGACCTCATTGCAAGGTTTCTCGTTTAGAATTTTCCTCTCGTTTCAGAAGAATAAGCAGCAAATCATGATCATAGTATTTTAATACTCTATACAGTGAATTGAGAATCCAAAATTTAACCATTTGTTAGAGTAAAATTGACTCATCCTGCAAAGTACATTTTTTTTAATTCACAGCAATATCATTGGCAATCCATCTTTCAGGTATCACAGATATTGAGATACATTTTCTTCAGATCAAGTACAATGCAGTTGGGATCTACATGGAGAAGGAAGTTGTTGAACATTTGGGAGAGTGGAAAGGCAGAAAAGCAAATGAGCTGGCCGAGGATGATCTCTTCTTTGATGCACTTGTCTCTGGTGACCAAATCAGCTCCACCTTCTCACTTGATGACCAATGACAAACACAAAAAAAAAATATTTTGCTCCTTGTTGCATGCGAGAATTTCAGTTCAATGTTTTCTGGGATTGAACTGAACAGGTCTACGTACCCGTATCTTTATTCTGATTATGAGTCAAGACCCTTGTTTTCTCCTAAGAGTCAAAAAATTCACAAAAAGTTCCATCTTATCTTTAGAGTTCAGATATGCCAATCTTTACCTTCATGGTTTATGATGTATCTTTTTTTTTCTCGAATCTGTGGTGACAAGTTAATCATTGTATGCAGCTCCTGTGGAGAAATTCTTTAGAGTTGTTGTCATAAAGGAAATCAAAGGTTCTCAGTATGGTGTGCAACTGGAGAGTGCTGTCAGGGACAGGTTAGCAGCTTTTGACAAGTATGAAGAGGAGGAAGAGTTGGCGCTGGAGAAAGTGACAGAATTTCTCCAGAGCAAATATTTTAAGAACGACTCCGTGATCACTTTTCACTTCCCTACGATTCCCACTGCAGTGGTAAGAACTCTGATTCAGTTGATTCCTTCCATCAAGTCCAACAAGTCCTTGTAACTGGGAATTATGAGTGGTAAAAAAGGAAACTTCTTATCTGCATTTAGTCTCCTTTGCTCTGTCAGCTGTGTGCCTCATCTGTTACTTTGGTACAGATATCTTTTAACACAGAAGGAAAGGAGGCAAAGATCAAGGTGGAGAATGCAAATGTGGTTGAGATGATTCAGAAATGGTTCCTGGGTGGGAGCAGGGCTGTGTCTCCTACTACAGTTAAGAGTTTGGCTGACACTGTTGGGGCAATGCTTTCCCAGTAGCTTCCCTTGTTCCACTGCAATTTATAGAGAGCAAAAAATGGCAGCTGAATAATTGGTTTGTGCACTTACGAGTATTCTTAGGCCTCGTTTGGTTGTCACTTGACTATTCATGAAATAAATATTTTTAATCCACTATTTAGTCCCCAAACTCTAATCCAAAAAAAAATACTTTAGTCAAGGATACTTTTAAAATACAAAAAATGAGAATATCTTTTAATTCAACATTAAATGTAAGATGGGTCCATGAGCTCATCTTTGAGCGTTTGGTAAAAAATTGAGATATAAGACTTTAATTCAAATTTTATTCCTCAATCAAACGCTTCCTTAGTGCCTGCGCAAATGAATCAGGACTTTGATCCTCACAATTTATGATGACTCAGTAGGTCCTTAATCTGATGTTTTAGATGTTGTGATCTTTGTGGATTTTGAACCAGAGTATTACAACTATATTTTTTACTAGAAAAATGATAACAAATTGTTGATCAAATAATTAGTAAACAATTATTAATTATAGTCTTAAGAAAAGTCAGTTTTTTCATAAAATTTCAAGTCATGCATAATGTTGAAGATTTGATCAGCCTCTCAATGAAAACATTTGTTGAAATTCGCAGATACGCCATCCTTTATCAATTGAACCAACGATTGTGGTGATTGTTCCATAGTTTTAAAGTATCTAAAACATGATCAAGGAAAAACGGAAACTGATTATAAATTTCATGATATTTTATGGTTGGTTGAGGATCAGCAAATACTTTTTGACTGTGTTTGATTTGGGTGTAATATAGAGGATAAAAATTTATCCTCTAAATTATACTCAAATATTCAAATTATATAAAAAAATTAAGAGGGGCACATTTGTCATTAAAAAAAGTTATCCCTAACTTAAGTATAACATGAGCAAAAATAATATTTACCACCTACCAGGTATTAATTTATATATTTTTGACACTCTTATACTTTATTATTCTTATATCCAACCAAACATAAAAAAAATAAAAAAAATGAGGTAATTATACCACCAGTATAACTATACTTATACTAGGTATAATAATATTTGAATCAAACACTGCCTCTGAGAATAAAATCACATTCACATAGGAAAACAGGGCATTTAGTTATCTTACAATATCTGATTCCTTTTCTTTCATTGTTTTTTTCTTTTCTGATAGGAATTCGCTCCATAACTCATAATATTGTTGTTGATAACAGTGGCCAAACTATTCTGAGTCTTGTTCAGTTGACAAATGAAAATTGCAGATGTGACTTCATCTTGTACTCTCACACAAGACCCATACTTCGCACAGTGCAAAGTAGGACAGGAATTGATGCTTTGGCAAGGACACAATTCTGCTCGCCAACAACATGCCAATAACTATGCTAAGGGATACAAATACAACTTATCTATAAAGTTAAAATAGTAAAATGATTTCAAGAGTATTTCATTCGAATTCGAATTATATTTTGTGTCAAATTTTGACATTTTTTTGTTATTAAAAAAACCCTGAAACAGACTTGGAAATTGATCTCTAACTTGTGAAAATGTGAATCGATGCACCATAATTATGTTCTCAATTTGGAATGTACTATTTATGACATAAAAAACATCAATGCATGCCATTTAGTTTGTATGGATCGATTCATTTTTTTGGCTCTAACTTAACATCTAAATACAATAAAATAAAATATCTATCTACATTATGTAACACCCTCAATCTTTAATAAAAGGATAAAAAGAAAAATAAGAAAGATATGATTATGATTAGAATTAGGAAAATGATGTGTATGAGTCAAACTTAAATTATCATCCTAATATTTTTTAATCAACTTAATATTCCTAATTTTATATAAATTAATTTTTAAAAGACTTCTAATCATAATAGCCTTAAGAAATGATAATTATAGTCAAACTCTATGTACAAGAGTTTTCTTTCTTTATAAATAGAATCCAATCCCTCCATTCTTCTCGTAAACTTTTCCCTTTATCTCTCCCTCTCCCTCTCTCTCCCTCCTTATCTTCTCACCACATCATATCAAAAAAAGATTCATCATAAAGGAGGAGTAAGGAGAATTATCTAGGACAAGAAAGAAGAAAGATCATCATTAAGGAGGGCAAAGAACAAGTAAAAGGATAACTTACATGCCAAATATATAATTAGGAGGATCAACCTTAAGGTATCTCATATATGTATGATAAAATAGAGAAATTATAAGAAGATTGATAATAGTTAGGATCTCTACATTAAAGTTATAACTGACAACAATTGCAACCGCCTAGAGATCGAACACAAACCATATCGCACTTGGCAAGATCCGTGTTTGTTATGAAGTCAATAGGAAACGACCGTGTCGTCCAAGACGTGGGTTGTGTTCCTCGAACAACACCTGGATGACGATGGAACACGGTCTGTGTTCACCAAATCGATGATGAAGTATATGGAAGATGGACCACATCATTCTAGATGTGGGTCACATCCCTCAAATGGCATCGAAGTGAAGTCGAGGCATGGGCCACGTGATTCCTCATCAAGGGGCGTATTCCCTCATCTTTGATGAATCATGTCATCTTTGACATGGGTCATGTTCCCTTGGACAACATCGGAGACGGAGGATTGACCGTGTCACACCTCGAACGAATTGTGTTCTATTGAATCTAGGATCCCGAGATTATTTTGATGATCACAAATTTGTAAGGGAACTTAGTTTGTACTAATGAATTTGTTGAATTGATCTTTGAAAGACAGGATTTTTATATTCAGTAAATGATAGGTCGACCAAGGTTGAAGAATGGATGACCTATGCACATTGAAGACATAAAGGAAAAATCCTAAGTGAGCAGCGATCATCCAAGAGATGTGAAGTGGTCGACCGATGTGAAGAACAAAGACTAAAAAATATGAGCCAAGTACTGAGTGATTGATCAAAGATGTCTTATGGATGACCGAAGACAAGGTTGAACACGAAAGATTGCCCGATGAATATAAGTGGGCGACCGAAGGTTCGAAGTCAACAGTACAAAGGTTGAAGAATGAGCACTCCAAGGAGAAGCGGACGCCCTATGATGAAGAATAGCCGATGATGATCAGGCAAAGGAAGGAACGGTCATCCGAGGTTGAATAGTGGACGACCGAAGAGTTAAGGATGAAGGCATAGGTCATCCAAGAGTTTTTAGAGTTAAAACAGTGGACGATTGGAAGATTGTTAGTGTTGGAGAAAGGACGTCCATGGACTATTGAGTTAAAGTTACGAATTACCAAAGTAATGATAGAAGAATGAAAGGTCGACCAAAGGTGGAGAGCGGGCGACCTATAGATTTTAGACGAAGACAAAGGACGTCCGAGAGCTTTGAAGTTTAAGTAATGGACGATCGGAAAAGAGTCTGAACTAAAGTGAAGGAATGAGTGGACGTTCGAAGGATCAGCGGACGACCGATAAAGTTCATATGAAGACAAACGATCATCCAAGGGCTGATGAGGCAAAGTAATGGTCGACCAGTTTATCTGACAGAAGAAGTAATGGATGTCCAAAGGGTCTGAGTGTTGTCAGAGGACGTCCAAAAAATGTCAGAAGAATGAAAGGACGTCCGAGGATTTCAATGGAAAATGAGCGAACGACCGAAGTACTGAGTAAAGAGGAAGCGGACGTTCAACGATCCCAGTCAAGAATAAGCGGACGCTAAGTACTCAGAGAATAATAAAAGGACGTTCGAGGGATTTCGGGAGAATCAGCGGACGACCAAGGAAGTTCGAAGAAAATAATACAAGTCAAGTCGGGCGACTGAAAGTGAACAGCGAACGACCGAAGGAACTTGACAGAGAACTTCAACTGAAGAAAGGACGCATGAGAGATTGTTCTGCAATCAGCGGACGATCAGAGAAGAGTTGAAGAAATTAGCACAAGTCAAGTCGACCGACCGAAGGTGAACAACGGACGATCGAAGGAACTTGACAGAGAACTTCAACTGAAGAAAGAACATCCGAGAGATTGGTGTGCAATCAACAGATGACAAGAGAATAGTTGAAGAAATTAGCACAAGTCAAGTCAACCGACCGAAGGTGAACAGCGGACGACCGAAGGAACTTGACAAAGGACTTCAACTGAAGAAGCGGACGTCGACAGAGATTGGTGTGCAATCAGTGGATGACTAGAGAAGAGTTGAAGAAGATAGCATAAGTCAAGATCGGACGACCGAAGGATTGACGGACGACCGAAGGAGCTTGACAGAGGAACAAAGGCTTGAAGCTCTGAACTGTGGATGTCCGAAGGCAAACGGTGAACGACCGGAGCACCGGACGGTAGTTCAGTTGAAGACTTCACCAGAGCAGCGGTCGACCGAAGCAGAGGAAGAGGACGACCGAGGGGTAGATGAAGAGTACGGTACTTGCATTAACGTGTAGTTTTTTTAGAGAGACATTAGATCGTTTGTGCAGAGTATAAATTGTAATCTCAAGAGTCTCGGGAAGTAACTTTGGCAAAATAGCAAACTTGAGAGCTTGAGTGAAAAGCCTTAGTTCCTCCTTCTGAGCATTCGAGATACGAATCCAGAATAGAAGGAAGTGTGTGTTCAAGAGTGAACTTGTAAGAGGTTATCTCCTTGTCCTCGATAGAAAGAAAGGAGAAGAAGAAGCTGTAAGGGAGCCTTCGCACTTGAAAAAGGAATCTAGTGATCTCCGGAGGTCTCGAGCTCGAGAAGACTAGAATGGGGACGTAGGCCAGAAGTTAGGTTGAACCTCGTCAACAAACCATTGTTTGTTTG
>LTAE01012896.1:0-11645 GCA_001647135.1 Pontederia paniculata
GGCTGTTATAACAAGTAATATATGGGTTGTTATGGAATTATCTTGGACTACTATGGCAATTATCCTGGACTGTTATGGCAGTTATCCTGACCCTCCAACTGCAACGAAAAAGGAAAGAATTAAAAATTTCAAATGCTCAAAGCGCATAAATCATAGAATTTAATTAAACTCCTCCTCATATCAATTCAGAATCCCAAAATCCAAATATAGTAATGCTGAATATTCAAAATGTGAAAAATGGAGATAAATCAACAAATAATGTTTACAAAAATGGAGTTCGGGGCAAGCTTTTTGGAAGTTGGGTCAAGCTATTTAGGTATACTCTTTCCTGTCATCAATTATCAAGCTGATCAAACTATGAGAGTAATAAATATAGCCCA
The DNA here is from genome assembly GCA_001647135.1 of Pontederia paniculata. Classification (NCBI taxonomy): domain Eukaryota; kingdom Viridiplantae; phylum Streptophyta; class Magnoliopsida; order Commelinales; family Pontederiaceae; genus Pontederia; species Pontederia paniculata. The sequence goes on from LTAE01012896.1 coordinate 381, forward strand.
CAACGATGAAATAACAACATTGTTTGATAGAAATGATCCTATGGATGAAGGGAACATTGATAAAATATGTCGTCCTCTTGAAGTTGAAGATGAACAATTTATATGTGGTAGTCATATTTATTTTAGAAACCTAATATTTGTCTCAAAAGATCATTATCGATAATTATATTTAAATAGTCAGTAGTATATTAGGCGTGTCAATTATCCTAATATAATCGATAATTTTTAGTGTACTAATGTTACTTAGCACTTTATGTAATTTATTTAACAACAACAATATGCTAATGAGTTCATATAGCCGATACAATTGTATGTTTCATCAATATCATTTAATGTCGATAATCAATAATAATCTAAATGTGTCCCCAACTATAACACAATCAATGTAATCTATGAGTACTAACTCTTATTAGTATGTTATGATGGTCATTATTATTATCATTCAATCTTATCAATAATCAATATTTGATTTTTACAATTATCAATAATATTATGAGCATCAATAAGTAATCATTGGTACCCAATGTGTTATTATTAATGATCAATGGCTCATAATTAATCAATAAAATGAAATTTATTTTTTACTTCATTTTATTATCATATATCATATGACATTTTGAAAGTCTATTGTATGACTTCCTAAAAGTCATCCCCATATGTCTATCCCTAATAAGTCGTACCAATATGTCATATGATATTTATCGATGAACAATAATTTCATCAATCGATCAATGTGTATTTATTTATCAATGTATTGAAGACATTAGTCATCTTAACACCAATATGGATGATCAAACTTGGGTAGCTCATAGTACCCACACTACCCCACTACGTTTGTGTCATAAATCAATGATTTGAAAATATTCCGAGATGAGATCAACACCTTATAATATGATCAATAGTATGGAAAAATATCGCGATGAGATCATCGCTCATAATACAATCTATCGAGATGTTAATCCAATGAAGTCTTTAATAAGTCAATTACAATCGTAATCAATGGTTCTATTTTTAAAGCTTAACTATGATTGTACATGCAATACATTTCTAGATGTGGTTCAATCAATTCTATAATTAAAACTAGAAGTACAACACAATCACCAATACATGACGTGTAATTATTTAATAACAACATTTGATCATAAATCATGATTACTATTAAAATAGATAATGCATGTTTCCCTAATCAATGTTAACAATTAGCAATAATAATACTATATACTACTTAGCAATAATCAACTAGCTAGTGATTATCAATTATGATTTTAATCATAATTTACAATAATAATTATTAATGAATTAAACAAATGAAAATAAAAATGGTGATATGGATCCTCATTGCACCATGACAACTTATAGTGCAAATCGAGCCCATAGCTCACTCACATACACTATAGTGTGTTCATCCTTTCATAGCATACATCTTTGATACATTATGGTGTAACCTTAGTGTAGTCATCATCTTCCAATTTTTAGATTTTAATCAATACAATGCTATGAACCTTTAGTTAGTATTGTCAATGAACCATAATAAATCCACACCATATATTTTTGTCTTGTTTCCTTTGTCTTGTTTCCTTTGTCTTTTTCTTGTGTAGTGATCCACAATTGTAGAGTCCTCTTTTTATCCATTTATCATCAACTTGATATTTATAAATCTCGACAAAGGCAATAATAATTTAGATTTATGATAAAATAACAATTCTAAAATGAAGGTTGATTCTAGTTCTATACTTGACAACTTGAATGTCATTGGATATAAAATTCATAACTTAAAGTCTAGGCTATCTATTTAAGTGAGATCAATTATATTTGAAATTAAACCTTATTATGTTTAATCCTTATAAACCTCGCATTTTATCTCTGAGTTAAGTCTTTATAGTTTCTTATCTTCTTTTTTAGCTGCTGCCCTTTTCACCAATGGTATGGTCATTATCTTAAAGCCACCTGGTCTTGGACATAAATGACATTTTATTTGGGATATTACAAAATATATATTAAATAACTTTTATACATACAAATAGTTTGAGAGAGAAAGATATTGTTCTCTCAGAAAGATAGAAAACACTGTATACAACCATTATATTTTCTATTAGTCAAAATATTTTTTTATTGTCAAACATGAGAAAACAAATATTTTCGTTCAGAGAGTTTAAGGTCCCGTTTAGTTGGGGAATAAGACCTGGATTAAGGTCTTATTCCCCAGTTTTTTACGATTTTGGTGGGCTCCACCGCATTAATTGCTGGAGTAAGGAAAAAGGTGAGAATTTTGTACTCCAAGTCTATCTTGGAGTAAGATGATCCAGGTGGATTAAGAGGTTGGGAATATCTGTTGGATTAAAATTTTGTAATCCATCTACAGTGAGTTTTGAACCAAACGACCCCTAGGTGACTGATTATTTATGGTAATTTGACATAGATATTATGTGAGCTACGGTTGGTCCGGTCTCGTGACTCCATGGACCCTCAGCGGCATGGACGCACACTACGTCCCCCGCCCGATGCGCACTACGTATCCAATACTTGCCTGCTGTTGAATAAAACTTCTACTAATTTGGATATGTTGTTACTTTATACACACATATATATCATGTTTTATTATGGCAGGTAGGACCAGTTAATAGGTGTATTAGTATTATGACAAGTGCTCAATAGGATCTTCCAAGAAAAGACGGCTTAAATTTGATTTCAATAAGCAAATCAATTAACTCATATCGTTAACCCACCGGAGATTTTGGTTTGCGTACAAGTGTCCAAGAGTTAAATCTTGCAAGCGACATACAGATTCTTTTTTTTTTTTAACTTTGTAGTACTGAATCTTGTCTTTCTTAAATTATGAGAAAAGAAAAGTCTCAACGTGTCCCTTTATCTTTCAGACTTTCACTTTTTTTGTGATTTAGACTAATAAAAAAGGTCTAATTTTATATTTCTTTAATGTATCAGGCCAATTAATGTCCTTACAAGGAAGGAGCTGAACTTGATTACTACACAGTACACGCCTTCTCGGCTCTAAATGCCATGTGGTCTGCTTCCTTAAAATTCCATTCCAGTAGAAGAAGGATGATGGTGTACGAGGTGGAGGAGTGCGGCAAAGTCGGAAGACGAGAATCCATGAAGAAAAAGAAGAAGAGAGAGGAAAAGAGAAACGTGCTGAAGCTGCTGCATGCTAAGTGTTGTTGCAGGTTTAAGAGGAGCTGTTTCAATGAGGAAGATGATGCCACTGCCTCTGCCATCTTTCTCTTGGCCTGCATAGCCTGTACTCCTAACTTCACTTAGAATCTCCTATATGTATCTATATCTTCTAACTTAGTATTAAGATCCAACGGGAGTTCACTTCAATAGTTGAAGTTGTAACTCGGTATGTATGTGTGAGAGTTGTCTTGAAAAAGCTTCTGCAGTGCTGTTTGATCAACTATATATCACAACATATAAGAAGACCCCTCTCTCTTTATGAGCAGTTTTAGATCGAATTCAGAAAAGAAAAAAAAAATGAGTCATATCCTTAATACTGCTCTACTTTTCTTCGAATTAAGCTATCGTTGAACTTTTGGATATATTATAATAAGCATGCATCATGTAGAAATAATATTTTTTTTAGGTACAAGGTGCAGAAGCAATATTTGAAACCTTGGAAGTAGTCCATGAGATGAACTAATCAGAAGCAATATTTGAATGTTTAAGTGTTCTCTTGTAAATTGAGCTGGTTGAAGAAGCTTCCGAAGCCTTGTTATTATGGGAAAATGTTGAGATTGTGTAAAAAATTCAGCTGCTAAAAAGTCTACATGTTTTTTAGTTTCTCTTTGCACAGCTAAAAGTTATTACAGAGAGGAACAAGGTAATACTAACTAAATAAACATGAACCAGGTCTTAAGACACTTGTACCCTCAGAGTTATGAGCTCATTTTAATTTTTCTCGCTGTTTTTATTTTCCTTAGGTTGATTCTTAACTTCAAACTGATTCTTAATTTATTGATATATACGACTCGATAGAAGTCTGTTTTCCAACTGAATTTCTAATTATGCTTGAGCTATTGAAGAAACATTTAATTGGAAAATAATTGAAAAGGATCCAAAATCATTAAAATTAAATGTTCATATAAAGTTTTGATTCATAAATTATAGATCGGATAGATTGACTCATCTGTAATATGAACCCTTCAGTCTTCAGGAAACCAGAAACTAAACAATATATTTGATGGATGGCCTCAATTTTTCACTACAGCATATACTTTAGGCGAGACATCGAATTTGTCTCAAATCCTTATAAAGTGCAAAACTATTCAACCCCGCATCTATTACCAAAAGTAGCAAGAGTTTATCCATAGGAATTCATGGAACTGGCAGGATGATGCTAGGAATTGTGATCACTTAACAATCTGTTGTTCCCACGGGTATATGCATTACAATAAAAAAAAGTGCATGCATAAAACAAACTCTAAAGCTTCCCATTCTTATTGGAGACACATAAGAACTGAACATAGAGTCATGTAACAAGAAACATAAGATCATGGTAATGGAATAGCACTCAAAACTTCGGGGCAACAAAGTTCATGATAAGATAATTTAATGGATGCACCAATATCATGGTATCGCCAGTTACCACCGCATTATCCAGAACATGTCAAGAAGTAGATTAGATGACAGATAATGTAACCCACATTGATTTTAGAGCTATGAAATAGGAATTAGGAAACAACAAAAAAAAAACTAGGATAACAATGATGACTAATGGATAAAAGAAATAACTATAAATGTGCAACAAAAAGATTTTATTACTAAGGCCACTGGAAGCTAGATTTCCACTAGAGCATCAAACATAAGCTCTTAATGAGATACGGTGTCATGTAAAATAAAACAAGCCTTTCTGTCAAAAAATTCCACTAGAACATCACAGGAGCTCTTAATCACTGTTATGAGACCTTAATCAGCTCTTATAAAATTCCACAGTAAGAATTTTATATACAATTGAAAGCTGTTGTATATAGTCCTTTCGCTAAGTATTTCAGATCCATGCAATTATTGACAAGGAATTGGGCTGTGCATGGGCAGCTATAGAAAAGCAACATAAGACATAGAAGCCAAATGACATTTAAAATACCTGATTGGTTGGAGACAGTATTGGCTTTGATGATCAAACTCATGCTTAATAATCATGTCACAGAACAGAGAAGAACCTATTAAACTACAATGTTATCTATATGTGTGACAACATCCTCTATAGGACTATGAGCCATACATTATTATTACACATAATAATCATGTGCATTTAAGTTTAATTATATTTGCCAACAGTTTTGAGGAAAAAAGATATACAGAGAAGAATATTGAGATGTACCAAAGGCTCTTAGGAAAAAAGAATATAAACTAACTTTAATTGCTAGGAATCCCCACGTATTCAATAACAATAATAAATCACATTGGGTGAAAAATCTTAGACACCATAGAAGGTTTCATTATGTCTGTTACATGCATAGCAATCTTATGGAACTTTTGGAAAGAAAAGTTCCCATCTTTTGGGAATAGAAGAAAAAGTTCTTTTAGTCTCAACATATTAGCATATAAACTTTTAACAACATTACCACCGAAGAAATTTTTCAACAAGAAAACACAAAATAGTACCTGACATCTTCTCTAAATAAGAAAGAATTTTGAAACAAGTGAAATCACAGCCTGAAAAAGATAAGTAGGCCTTCCTGTTTCTTGCATATAGAAAGTGTCAAAACCTGCATATCACACTGCTGAGGTGACTGAGAGAAGCTTTCAGGTGAAACCACATACGAATGCGATCAAATTTCAAGACTAAGAAGTAAATGCATGACTCGTCCATGCTGCATGTCCACATCTTGTTTTTTTAAGAGGGTCTCCATACATTGTAAAATCTAAAAATAGCAAGCCCACCTACTTAAAGGTCCTTGGCATCCAAATGATTATTCACAGAGGCCATCTCGTTTTCTGTTCATTTCTTCTTTTTTTTTCTGAGGGGTCTGTGCATTTGTTTTGTATGTCAACTCTCATCACCGACCCTTGCATTTGTTTTTCCTTTCGATCATATTTACTCTCCCTTTTCAATATAATAATATTGTGTCCACCAATATCAAGAACCACATTTCACACACATAAGTGAAGTTAGGGGCAGCTGCTCACGGTCAACATAAACTTGGACCACAACTGCGATCGCCTTTAACCAAGAAAGAGCAGATATTGACATGTATCTCGCTTATCAGGACAAGACTCAGAATGCTGATTCTTAGCCATCTTCTTCCATCATATCTTGACACTGAATTGGTTGTTTCCAACAAGAAGAACAAAGATAATCAAGAAAAAAGGTTTCCATAAACCTGCGGTCCTTGATGCACCTCCCACATTGCACACACCTAGGAATGCACATATCACAAGCCCTACACTTCTCAGATTTGTCTCCTTGACAGTCATCTGCTGGGCAATCAAAGACAAGCTTCAATTTCTGACATACTGGGCATATTTCAATATCTACAGGGCGTTCATCATCACAATTCTGTGAAGGCATGGTACTATAGTAAAATTTTGGCTTGCAAGACGTCGCCTTCTGAACTTGCTTTATATCTAAGATTGCATTCAGTTGTTCGTAATGTTCTTTTGTAACTTTGAAAAGCCTACCGAGCCTTAATTGCTTCAAACCTATAGCACCTGACGCCTTTAAGGTGCTTAGGTTGTTGATGAGGCCTCCAATGGTAAGTCTCACACATCCGGGTAGACTAAGCTGCATTGAGAGAGAAAGAATCATATAGATGAAACAAAAGCATAACACAAAAGGATATAATTTTATCAAATTAAGGCTGTAGCTATAGTGTTCAATTTTATGGTTTTTTTTATGAATCTAAAATCACTATTTGAAGACAACTGCAAACGGGCTGTGAAGGGTCTAATACATGGTCATTTTAGGAATGCCGAACCCATAATCATGCTTCTGGAGCTTTTGAAATTTAGTTACCACCTGCTAAATCATCTCTAAACCTCAAAAGAGGAGAACTTCTTAGATTTCATCTACTGATAATGAGTTGTAACACAAATGGGCCTATAAAGGTTAGGATCCATCTGGAACTACAGAAAACAGACCATTTTTTCTAGAGGGAAAACAGACCATATAGACCACAAAAAGATGTTGCTGTATCTTTTCTCTTAATCACCAGAATGAAGAGGAAACAAAATAAATAGATGTAGTGCCTTGCTGAGAGCTCAGAAAAACAACTCAACTGGAATACAAAAGCACAGAAGATGGAACCAGTTCGATGAACAACATTGCCAAGGGCGTGCTATTTTTCTGGATTCAGGGACACCAATAGACATGTTTACATACTCATTGTGGCATGCAGTTATGCAAGTTGATGATTAATTACGTGTAATCAAGGCAACAACAGAAAAGCTGAATTATGCAACATGGATACAATAACAAAGACACAAACAACAACTTTTTTTCTTTTTGAGAAAAAACAAATAACAGCCAAAGAAATCTTAGACTGCAGAGAATAGATCTAGGAAACAAGCTCATTAATCCATTTCTTCCAGAATGAAAGAACAAAAATGGAAAATAACGCTTATTTAAACAGCTCATATTCTGTCACAAGCACTTAAGATGATCTGATATGTCATTTGATGGCACAAATTATTCAAAAACAAGGAAATGATCTGCTAGCAACAGTCCCCCAATCATTCTGCAACCGAAAATAACGCTTATTTAAACAGCTCATATTCTGCCACAAGCACTTAAGATGATACGATGTCATTTGATGGCACAAATTATTCAAAAATAAGGAAATGATCTGATCGCAACAGTCACAATCATTCTGCAACCACCATTATTGCGAGAGTGTCTGCCACGTGCACCTTTGGAGAAGATTGCCACTTCGGAGCCCTACCCTTGGCACCGACTGTCATCACTTCTCTAGGACCACTATTGTCGGATAGCAGACATCCGCCTATCGTTGTCATAACAGCATTCTAATGAGGCTCCCAATATGAATCACGATCATCATCCGGACACTCACAAGTCATTATGAGAATTGAAATTGTCAAAACTGTTTGGTATCACTATTTTCCTCTGAAAGTGTCATCATCTTTGAGCTAATGTTTGTAAATTTTGTTAGCTTTCAAATATGATCGTGGTTGCAACACAATGTTGCCTTCTTGATTTGTTGTTAATTAATCTCTTGGTTAACTAAGCATGAAGACCACCCAATTTCTTATGTTGCTGCAACTTGATTTTCTTTAACAGTTATTACATTTGCTGCTTTGCGAGCAGGTATCGGAACAGAAACGACAACTAAGTGGATCTTGCCTAAAATACCAATATGGCATACGGGTTAAATCCGGAAAGTGAATTTTCGACATTGAAACCTCTTCTCCTTAAATGCTATTGAACATAGTATATGATAGAATGAAATTTTAAGACACTAAGGGTTTAGAAAATAAAATAGTGTCTAGAACCAGACCTTAATGAGCCTGGGGTTGCTGTCAAGCACGCGCTTCAGCCCATCATCGGTGATCATGGAGCATCCAACCAGGCTCAGACACTGAAGCATCCCCTGTGATTTCTGCGTCAGTTGGAGTAGCATATCGTCTGTCAACCTCTCGCTAAACGGCGAGGCTATGTGGATGCATTTGGATAAAGCGAACTTGTTCTGGACTGCGTAGCGCAGAGACCTGCATACCATCTCCACCACAAGCAGATCTTGCACCCTCAAGTACTCGAGCGACAGGAAAATTCCGTAGTGCGGGAAGCCCTCTTCCTCGTCGGCAGGCAGCTCCTCGGAACCTGAGACGACGGTAGAGGTCTCACCATGGGACTCGCACACGGAGAGCCTCGATGTGCTGCCCTCTTCGCAAGAGTCCGCCTCGCATTCCTCGCAGAACAGCGAATCGACACCGTCGGGGCTTCCCTGGGAGGCGGCAACCTCCATCTCGAAGGGATCTGAGGGCAAGAACCCGACGGGATCACCCTGAGAACATCCGGAAACATCGTCACAAGACAGGCGATCGCTGCCCGCCGTTTCCTCATCCATCCCGAAGGGGTCTTCCGGGAAGTATCCGGCGGGATTGTCCTCGTCTGCGGCTACATCGAAGTCGACAACATCCGGCCAGCAGAGGCTGCACTCCGACCCGGAATCGTCCAAAATCACGCCTTTCTCCGGCAAACAGTCAGCGGAGATGGAATTCAGGGCCATCAAAGCTCAATTTGGAGATCTCAGGATGGCATCAGAAACCTTCGTCGCCTCCGATAAAATTAGAGCAAATTGGCTTCTGTACTCCGATCCAAAGACGCCTTGCGCACTCCTCCTCCTCTTCCTTCTCCTCCTGTGAGCTGTGGGAAATCCAAATTGCGATGGGGAAGGATTGGGGGAAATTTAGCGATGGGTGGAAGGCAATGGATCCGATGGTTTCGGCTTGGTGGCAGAGTATACGTAGCTCTTGTTCCCGAAGAACAAGGGAGGAGAGAGAAAGCGTGCAGGACGGAGAGAGAAAGAGAGAATTGTGTGCGGGAAAGGAAAAAAAGTAGTGGCTGAGATTAGTAGACGAGGAAAAGATGGGCCTCAACCAACCGTTAAAAAATGAGACAGAGAGAGAGAGAGAGAGAGAGAGAGAGAGAGAGAGAGAAACAAATATTTGGGCCAGACAAAGCATTCGAAGCTGATTCTTTGGGCCGGAGTGCCGGACGACGTTCTAGTCCTTTTTTTAATATTATCAAATTGCTTGGGTAAAATGATGAAATAGCTTGAAATTAATAGTCCCGTTTCGGAAGCAGAATTTGGTTCCAAATTCCATTGAATAACTTAATTTGATACATTAATTTTAATAAAATATAATAATTATAAATAAATAATAATGAGTGTTTGAATAAGAAGTGAGAATTAAAAGTATCAAATATATTTTTAATAAAGATAAAACTTAGTTGATTTTAAAAATTTTAGTATGTAATATAAAATTAATCTCATTATTCACGAATTAATATTTTTATACTTTTTTAAAGAATATCATTTAAAAATATTAATTAACAAATAGTATAAAATTAATCTCACAAATTAATTTTTTTCATAAAATTATTTTTTAAAACAATTAATAATAATATAAAATTAATCTCATGAACTAATAATTTAATAACAATAATAATTCATAAAAAACAAAATTTTAAAAATAAAACAAGTATAGTAATACATAGTTTTTATTATAGATTAAATATAAAGAATAAAATATTTTCTTACAAAAATTAATAAAATAATTTATGAAACTTATTTTAATGTCACATGTAAATTAATAAAATATTATCATAAAAATAAGTAAAAAATACCAGTTAAAAAATAATAGGATAATTAATATTCTATAATTATATTATTAAGTTAGCATATTTAAATTGTATTATTTAATATTAAAAGTTGAGTAAAGAAGAAAAAGTAAGAAAGAGAAAAAAGAAAAAAAAAAAAAAGAAGACAGCATTACTTCCTGCTATAAATAGGATCCGAAGGGCAGAATTTGGATCACGTGACACCTGATTTTGACCATGATTTTTGCCTCTGATTCTACCAAACATGACACGTCGAGTAACATTATTTCGTGTCTAGTCAAAAAAAATTTATCTAAAAATAATCTTTAAAATTGATTGCAAATTTAGCATGCTACTACAATTTTGTTTGGAAAAAAAAATTTATTGTCACACAAATAAGTGAATGGTATATCATACTTTTATAAATTTAAAAAATAAATATTAGTATTTTTATTTTATTTTATGTAATTTTTACGTTGTTTAAAGTTATCAAACTTTAGGCTATATATCTAACTCTCATATATATGTCCTTTTGACGAATTGTATCTTTCATCAAAATTTAACTTTGCTAATACTTGCCTCAACAAACAGTCCAACATGGATCGTGTTGAATCCAACAATGGACTGTATCAAATTCAAACACAGCCCATGTTGGGAGCTTCAGGTTGTTGGACACCAACATAAATTAAATCATAATATTTTATTCGTTTGAACTCTTAAATAAAGTTAAATAATAGAGTAAAATTCAGTTTAAACTTAGATGAAGCTCTAGAAAACTCCTATAAACAGAATCCTATGGTGTGAAGAAGATCCATAGTTATTATTTTGCTAGCCGTCACAAAGGAATTCTCTTTATGCCCTCTCTCTCTTCTTCTCCTCTTCTATCCCTTGGTGCAGAGGTAAGAATTTGAGACCCCTCACTCATGTTGTGGGCTCTCTCTCTCTCTCTCTCTCTCTCTCTCTCTCTCTCT
>LTAE01012897.1:2869-13259 GCA_001647135.1 Pontederia paniculata
ATAAAATGGTTTAATACAATGAAAGTGATGAGGACTAGGGCCTGGACGATACTAACTTCAGATGAGTACTCAGAAATCTATACAGCAGACGTATATGACGTTGAAATTAACTCTTGGTTCTTCAGATGGTTAGGCAAACCTAAGGTATGAATTCCCTTAACGGATAACTCAACTATCTTATATTAATCTTTCCAAATAATACCCCTTAACGGATCTACATAGGAAGAAAACACAAGATGCAATAAGTTGTTTTCCTAGACTATTAAATCACCCTTAACGGGTTGACCTAACAAACCACAAACGACAACGCCCTTAACGGATCAGAGTTGCAGGACATGAATTACAAATCAATAGTTCAAATTCAGAAATCTCATGCAATCATGATCATGAAGAATCAATTCAAATAAAGATTATGAAAACTACACAGAGTCTATAGTAGCAATGTTATCAAAGAAAGGTAACTAATACAAAAAATATCCAGAATAAACTTTTTCTAATTACAGCATCATTCGTCCAAATAAATGATGGGTACTTCTCTGGAAAGTTGAACAAAATCTGGGCAGACTCCTTAACAGATAACTTCCTTCTCCTCCTCAACAAACCTTTGGAATATCTTCTGCTCTCTGGCGTTCTTGCTCTGGTTGATAGTTTCACTCTTCTCGTCTGCCCTCCGGCCTCCCTTTTTTCTAAGGTTGAAGACGAAGCCTCTTATACCCTAGGGTTTCTTAGGGTTGGATCAGCATTACATGTGAACCCTTGGATCAAATATGTTCCTCGATCAACGATGATGATGAAAGTCCAATAAAACTTATGCAAATCCTCAAAAATATGATAGGAATCAAATCTTTAAAGTCTTCAATCAAATCTCAAACTTCCTAACCGTCAAATCATCTCAAAATCACGAACATACAAATCTGCGTAACTTCATCACGGCCCGTGACAGTATGTCACGACCCGTAAGTATAGGTGTCTTCAATGTTCCTCAAATCGTCACGGCCCATGACAAAAAGTCAAGGCCCGTAACATGGGCATTGGATAGTTCGACATCTTGAATTACTTCTAACTTACAGCCCATAATCTGATATAATGGCCCGTAATGAGTTCAGAATTGTGATTTTTTGCTTCTATCGATGTCGTGATATCATATGACGCTTCGTGATATTTGTCGTCACGGCCCGTAACAACATGTAACGGCCCGTGATGGTCTGAAGTTGCAATTGCAGCTTCGGCAAGTGGTGATATATGCATCACAGTCGTGATGTACACCATAACAGCCCGTAATCGGCGAGTTGAATGTTGCACTGCTTCGGGCACGATCCCTTCGTTGTTGCTTACTCATCACGGCCCATAACATGATGTCACGGCCCGTGATGGCTCCAGGGTGTTGATTTCTTCTTCTCGAGCACATCCATTTGCGATATTCAGTTGATTTAGATCCTTCTTCCATGTTTTCATGTGATGTTCTACAAAATACACCAAACAGGAGTAGATTCCGGACTTGGAAGAATATAATCAAATAAAATATAAAATTGACGCATGCATTGATAGAATGACTTAAAATAATGTCTAATGCATGCCCTAAAATATGTTGTAAAATGCATGCATCAGTTGTCTGATCTCGCTTTTGATCCAATTTCTCTTTATTATCATATATTGTTCTGGTCACTCAAGGCATTGTTCTTGAGTATCGTATCAGAAAATGACATTTTTTATCTCAAGTTTGGGAGAAGAGAAGTCTATTAATAGACCTCCTATTGTTGGCTTTGCTTATTAGAAAATTTTCTCATTTTTTATTATGTTGCAAGATATGTTTGCAAAAGAAATATAATCATCTTCATATTTTTAACATTGATGATTACAAATGGGTATCTACATCCAATTAAGCAAGAGTCAAGCAACTACTACAAATGAAAGGACTCTCGAAAAAAAAAAGAAGGAAATAAGTGCAGTGAGAACATTGTGAGATAATAGTGAAAGCTCAGATATTTACTCCCTCCTGTTTAGAGCTTCATAGTCTGTTGTTTAGATATTTACTCCCTCCTATTTAGGGTTTCATACCCTTATGTTCAGGATTTATCCATTTTGATGCGCACTTCATGGCCTAGCTAGCTATGTTAGTGTCAGGATAATCTGAATCTTTAGTGTTCCTATTAAATGCTCACTTAATGATTGTAATGTTTGACAGACTTAGCACAATATAATTAAAAAAATAATAAAGTGGTCTAAGTACTAAATGGACTTGAACATTTTGACTAATATGAACATTGTGCATCTTCGCGCAATTGATGTTCTAGCCACTGATAATACTAAAAGGAATAATAGCCATGAACATACCGAACTCTAAAATTATTGTGCATCCTATGATACAGCTAATGTTCTCATCATTCCTGAATAAAAGTCATAGAAAAAGAAGAAAGCTACAATATAAAGGAAAGGAAAATGTAAAGTTACTATTTATCATAATAGATTGTTGATATATCATATTTCCTTATATTATCTGCATATATGCTTTTCCACTATTGATTATTGTTGTTGCATATTGAGCTTCATCGCTCATGGGAGAATTGTCTCCCATGCTTTTGATCTTGCAGATGATTGACACAATTGATAGGTGATGGAACAAGTGATGTAGATGTTTCTGGTCTTATAATTTGCACATGATGGGTCTAGCTTGAGTCCAATTAGTCCCACATTAGGGTTTACTGAGTCTTATTATTTATGTCTTTTCTTTATTTGGAACCATGTAACCGATTATTTTAATGGCTAGACTATTCCAAAGAGTTTTATTTTAAAGTCATTGCTTCCACATGATATTTCTGCATAATGATGACCAATCTTTTGGTCAAATGTAAAGTCAAAGAAGTCATAGTGTCACCAAATTTGTATTCTTCCATGTGGCGGGGTATGAATTTGGGAGCGTTACAATTCAGTTCCCAAAAAATATTATCATTGTTTTATGTAAACTCAATATACTAACAGATTATAACGATTGTACACTAGAATGTATAAATAGGTTAACTTGACAATATACATTTTTTTATTTTAAAATATTATTTAATATTGTATCATGTTACAAGTAATGCCATGATCTTTATTCAAAAAAAAAGTAAAACCAATTGTGTCCAACTCATTTTAAATGTAATTATGGAACTAAAGTTGATTTTGACTCAAATTCCACCTAAAACCTAGAGCATCCTCTATATATACCCATAGGCATGAGAAGACACCCTCACCCTTATTATTTTTTTCTCACCAGCCGTCAAGCCTATCTCCCCTCTCCTCTCTTCTCCTTTCTCCCCTCTTCTTCCCTCAAGGCCTAATTTAAGACAAAAAGAATTATATTTTTTTGTCTTCTTCTTGGCCTCCTATTGAGGGGATTATATAGGAGAAGCAGTAGAGAAGGAGTATATGGAGGAAGAATGCGAGAACACCGTTAATTAGATGAAAGTGAAGTGGTCTTAGGATCACCAAGAAAATATATGTAAGGGGACCCATAGGTCTTGTTTGGGACAAGAATAAGGGAAATAAAAATTAACAAGAATATTTCTTTTTTATTCTTGTGAAAAGAATAAGAGTGAGATATTCTTGTAGTGATATTCTAGTTATGTGTTTGGATGAATTAATTGACATTGTAATAATTAAAATACTATTACCTAATAATTAATTAATACTTAATTATTAATATTTACGAAAGTATATTTATTTATTATTAATTTATAATGTCATAATTTGTGAAAAATTATAAGATGCTAAAAACTTAATTAATTATAATTAATCATATAATTATGAATATAAAATAATCTAATAGAGTGAGTTAAAACAATTGTTGGCACAAAATAATTAGATAGTGTTTGACTAAAATGAAAAAAAAATACAAATTTAATATTTTACTATATATTTTTATTAAATATATTAGGGATTTATAGAAGATATTAGTTATAGTTCATTAATATAATTTTAATTATTGAATTAGATAGTGATAAATACTATTATAACTAATTTTAATTAACATATTAGTTTTGTTTTATTTATAATAAAATATTTATTACTAAATAATTGTGATATTATAGTAATTAACTAATACTTGAAAAGACTAATTAATTTTTATCGTCATTCTATATGGAATAATATATTATTACCTAATATTTAATTAAATATTAATTATTAATATTTATGTATTATATTTACTTATTGTTCATCTATAACGCCTTAGTTTTGTGAAAAATTTATAAAATGCTAAAAACTTAATTAATTATAATTACCAATATGTTATGAATATAAAATAATTTAATAAAGCAAGTTTTTGGTGGCACAAAAAATATTCTTGCCATTAGCAAGAGCATTTTGTTCTTGTGTAAAGTGTAACGCTCACCTAACAGAATATGACCTTGAGGACGCTACGGGCTTATATCTTTTAACCTTACTTGGACCAACCCGCTGGCCCACATCAAAGAAAACCAATAAAATTAAACTAAAATATCCTTTTTCAAGAGAAAGACTAATAATCCAATACATTTGTTCTAATAAAACTAAACATCAAGAGTAATCAAATGGAAAACTAATGACATAGTGTGTCAGCTATCATAAGACACAACCAGGATCCTATGTCATGTGCAAAGCAGACCATCACGAGCTGCATCCCCATCATCGCCATTGACACCTATCAAGCATCTAAATTACCTACAACATTGAATTCGCAAGGGAGAACCGGTGAGTTGTGACACTCATTATGTAAAGATCATATAAAAATGAATAATAATCAGGGGCCAATAAGTGAGCAGATCAAAACTTTCCTTCTTTATCTTTAGAACAATGGTGATGTGAGAAATCAATACTTATCAATTCTTTCGTCAATTCTTTTCATTTTTCATTTCAGTAATAGTGGCAAGAACATCAGTTACACATAACTCTCATAGTGTACAATATATCAGTATTTTCAGGTCCAATTCATTATTCATCTTGGGTAGCATCTTTTAGTTCAATCAATAATGAGTGATTACTAGTACATGAAGATTCCAGAGATGCGGCGCTAGTATGGCTAGCTAGGCCATGGGGTCAACCCTAGACCCATCAATTAATCTCCATAAATAGTAGTACACGAGGGACTCAATAATTCTTGAAGGAACGTAATAACAATAGGGATAAATTCCTCAGTCTGCCAGGGCCTTCCTCTTCATGGTATACATTCAAACACAATAATTAACATCTTTTACTCTTTATTAACTATTGTTCTAGGTTCACGTGAAAAGATACTAGCCCTACCTCAATCAAATACAATCAATCAAGCATGACATCAATCATCCCGGGACATGGCCCGCATCATGGGCAACACGGCCCGTGTTGTGTACCGGGTCTAGTGCGTTTGGGTGAACACGATCGTTTCAAGTATATATGTAACTCTCTACATGAGAACATAGACCATGTTCAATGGAACACAGACCGTTTTACTGAACTGCCATTTTCCAGATGACCCAAAACATTTTTTTATAGCGTCGTTACTTTATTAAGGAAACATATCGGCCGCTCGGAGGAGGACACTTTTCATTTTCCAAGGATTTAATTAGGGTTCCGAGAATGCGGCCCATGTCCCAAAGGCATGCGGACCGTTTTGTTCGAGGAACGCGGTCGTGGTCGGAACAACATGTGTTGAGAACAATGTGACCATCCTCCCAGAGGACGCAGACCATGTTCTTAAGAACGCGGTCCATTTTCGGATTTTGTACATCATTTTATCCGACGTAACTGTGTCGTCAACCGACGTGGCCCGTCTCCAACGTGTCTCACATTGGCACCGATGACACGGACCGTATCATAGGGAAACACGGCCCATGTCCATTCACAGTTTAACATTATGTTAATCATTAACTAAATCCGAAGAACTCTTCCATAAAAATCCAATTGACAAACCATTAATCCAGCAAAAATCCTCTTTAATCCTCATTAACAATTAATTTAAAACCCGAAAATCAATCCATCTCAATGATCCTAATTACATACCTTGTTTGTTATGCGATTATCTTCTATTTGTGTCATGTCCTAAATTATCTCCCCTTGTTCCGCGTGTTGTCTTCTACGTCACCTTCTGCTGGCATGAATCCTGAGGTTGAAGCCTAAGTGAGAGAAGAGGAGAGGGGAGAGAGAAGAAGAGAGGGGAGTCACCTAATGGCTGAGGCAGAAATTAAAGCCTTGGAGAATATTTTATCGTGGTTAGGGGTTTATATAGGGAGAGATTAGAGTTTTAAGTCAGTTACAAAACTTAATCACGTTCCATCTTGATTTTTTATTCTAACGCGAACTCTCCACATGTCAACACGGCCCGTGTCCCCAATGGACACGGCTCGCTTTAACCAACACGGCTCGTGTCCATAGTGGACACGGCCTGTGTCGAGCAATGGTGTTCCGGGGTATTATTTCATAACCTTCTTAAAATTAAATTCGTCCTCGAATTTAGTCTTGACATCTAACATTTCATTAATTCTATTCCCGAATAACCTCCTTAAGAACAACGCCAATATCTAAATCACCATGTACTGTAAATAAGATTTAATGGCGTACCTAAGGAGTCATAAACATATGGTTCGATGTTTGGTTCTTGAGCTGCCATAATGTTATACACCCGGCCTTGTGTCAACTTCGAGGGACCTCCCGCACCTCTAGGATCTTAAGGAGCCATCTTTGCTTTTGCACAGTCCTTAATATAATGACCATGCTTTCCGCAATGAAGACACGCTCTAATCTTGCAGCGACACACCCCCATGTAATATCGTTGACAGTTTGGGCATGTTCCTTTGTTAGAATGTTGCGATTGATGCTGCCCTTCACGAGGTTTGTGAGGTCTTAGTCGTTTTTCTCGACAGTGATCTCTACCATCAGGAGCTTTGTTCTGCCTTTTGTCATCCCATCTTGTCTTATCTCGATTTTGTGGGTGCACTGCCTCTCTCTCTCCTTCTGTGCCTTCTTCCATTCCTCATGCTTCCATCCTAGTTCTGATGAGAGTTCGGAGGCTTCCTGTAGGGTCTTGCAATTTCCACCCATCACCCTGGCTCTTTTCCCATGATGCAGTCCATTGATGAACCTCTTAGTCCTTGACCTTTCATTCTTGTCCAAGTTGTAGTACTTCTCAAGCCTTAAGAACTTGATCATGTATTGCTCAACAACCATGTCCCCTTGCTTCAGTTGTAGGAACTCTTCTTGCATCTGATCCTTTTGATACTGGGGTAGGTAGCGTGCTTCAAAAACTTCCTTGAAGTCTTTCTATGAGACATTATCTTGGGTTGCAAATTTTGTACTCTTGGTGGCCTTCCACTGGTCCTTAGCATCGCCCATGAGACGATTTATGGTGAAAGTCACCTTTCAGTCTCCAACACACTGCATCTCGTCAAAGACTTTTTCCATCTTCTCCAGCCACTTTTTAGCTTGTCCAAAATTTTCAGTTCCCTTAAATTCAGGGGACTGCTACTTGAGGAACCTCTCAATGGTGTCCTCTGATTCTTCACATTGGTGCCCCCTTTGAACTGCCCTCGTCAGGCTATTTAGGAATTCATTGCAATCTACAAGTGATGGTATGGGAATATCCTCAGTATGATTCGAGGTAGAGTGATCCGGAGGAGGAGGGTTAGCTCACCTGACTGCAGAACGATGTAGAGGCATCTACAAACATTCAATTCTCCATTAGAGACAACAACTATACAATGACTTAACACATACCTGATGGCATGATGATGACTCGTGATGCTCGCACATGGATCTCTATCTATCTAGGGACAACTAAGAAATGCCTCTCCTTAGGCTCTGATACCATCTATAACGCCCCCCAAAATCACACCTCGCCATCTGGCAGAATATGACATTGAAGACGCAATGGGCTTACTTCTTTTAACTTTACTCGGACCAACCCGCTAGCCCACATCAGATAAAACCAATAAAATTAAACTAAAATATCCTTTTTCAAGAGAAAGAATAATAATCCAATACATTTGTTCCAATAAAACTAAACATCAAGACTAATCAAATGGAAAACTAATGATTCAGAGTGCCAGCTATCATAAGACACAACTAGGATCATATGTCATGTACCAAGCAGACCATCACGAGCTGCATCCCTGTCATCGCCATCGACACCTATCAAGCATCTAAATTACCTACAAAATTGAATTCTTAGGGGAGAACCCTTGAGTTGTTACACTCAGTATGTAAAGATCATATAAAAAGGAATAATAATCAAGGGCCAATAAGTGAGTAGTTCAAACCTTTCCTTCTTAATCTTTAGAACAATGATGTGAGAATCAAGTCTTATCAGTTCTTTCATCAATTCTTTTCATCTTTTGTTTCAATAGCGGTGGCAAGAACATCAGTTACACCTAACTCTCATGTTGTACAATATATTAATATGTTCAGGCCTAGTTCATTATTCATCTTGGGTAGCATCTTTTAATTCAATCAATAATGAGCGGTTACCAATACATGAAGATTTCAGAGATTCGGCTCCAGTATGGCTAGCTAGGCCATAGGATCAACCGTAGACCCATCAATTAATCTTCATAAATAGTAGTCCACGAGGGACTCAGTGATTCCCAAAGGAACCAAATAACAGTAGACATAAATCCCTTAGTCTGCAGGGGCCTTCCTCTTGAAAGTATACATTCAAACACAATCATTTACATCTTTTACTCTTTATTAACTATTATGCTAGGTTCAGGTAAGAGGATACTAATCCTACCTCAATCAAATCCAATCAATCAATCAAGCATGACATCAATCATCCCAAGACACGGACTCCGTCATGGGTGACATGGCCCGTGTTGTCTACCGGGTCAAGTGCATTTGGGCGAACACGACTATTTCAAGTATATATGTAACTCTCTACGTGAGAACGCAGACCATGTTCAATGGAACATGGACCATTTTACTAATCTGTTAGTTTTCATATGACCTAAAACATTTTCTTTATAGCATCATTACTTTATTAGGGAAACATATCGGCCGCTCAGAGGAGGACACGTGCGTTTTCCAAGGATTTAATTAGGGTTTCGAGAATGCGGCCCGTGTTCCGAAGGCACACAAACTATTTTGTTCAAGGAACGCGGTCGTGGTCGGAACAACGTATGTCGAGAACGATGCAACTATCCTCCTAGAGGATGCGGACCGTTTTCTTAAGAATGTAGTCTGTTTCCGGATTTTATAGATTATTTTATCTAATGTAACCGCGTCGTCAGCCGACGCGGACCATGTTGTAGGGGAGCACGGCCCGGGTCCGATCACAGTCTAACATTATGTTAATCGTTAACTAAATCCGAAGAACTCTTCCATAAAAATCCAATTGACAAACCATTAATCCAGCAAAAATCCTCTTTAATCCTCATTAACAATTAATTTAAAACCCGAAAATCAATCCATCTCTATGATCCTAAATACATACCTTGTTCGTTATGCGATTATCTTCTATTTGTATCACGTCCTAGATTATCTCTCCTTGTTCCGCGTGTTGTCCTCTAAGTCACCTTCTCCTGGCACTAATCTCGAGGTTGAAGCCTAATGATGCGAAAAATGCGAACACAGGCAAATCAATGTTGGCAAGTGCACTAGTCATTCAAGTAATAAAGTGTAGAGTAGAGTATCGAACCCACGAGGAACTATGTAACTATCTAATCCTAGAGGTTAATAGGAGAGACAACATTGGTTTAAGGTTGGTTCAGGTTCAAAAATAGAAAAGTAACATAAAGATAAAACAAATATTCATAATGATAATGGATGGTGACTAGGGTGTAGATGATAGTATGGAAAACATATGTATCGGGAATTCTCACAGAAGAAATTAACACATGAAATCTCTCAACAATGACTTTTTTATGAATTAGGAACATGTCTAGATATGATCTTCCTTAACGGATAAATCAACTATTCTAATGATGTTAACCTAACAAGCACTCCTTAACGATTTTACTTTTCATATTAATATCACATAACACAATCAATACTATTCCCAAACTACTAAATTACCCTTAACGGGTTAACCTAATAGACCACACCCTACTCTATCCTTAACGGATCAAAGCAATATGTCATGAATTGCAAAGACGTCAATCACACTGCATAGTTATGTAGGATCTGGATGGCACCAAGAGGGGGGGTGAATTGGTGTATTAAAAATCTTTCTCTCTTTTACTGTTAACCTAGATGTGTTGTGTCAGCGGAAGCATACATATGCGAATATAAACACAAGTAGAGAGAAGAGAGTAGAGAGAAAAAAACAACACACAAACACACGGTTTGTTGACGAGGTTCGGCCCAACTCCTGGCCTACGTCCCCGCTCCGGTCTTCGCCACTGAGATCTCAGGAGATCACTACTTCCTTCTTCAAGGGCGAAGGCTCCCGTACAACTTCTCCTTT
>LTAE01012898.1:0-13258 GCA_001647135.1 Pontederia paniculata
ATATGTTGTATCAAATACCACAACATCACCAAAAGTTATATAACTATTTCTTGATCTTCCATCATCTCAAAAAAAATTCATTACGGTTCCATGTTCATCCAATTCCCCTCTATGAAAGAAACAAGAATCATCGTTTATCTTACTTTGAAAATAAGATATGACATGAAGGCAATCAACGCCAAAATTGCTTTTCCTTTTTGCTCTCAAATGATCAATACAATATTGAGTTGTTATATGTGAATCACCTGACATTTTAAGTGCTTTAGCTATATTCGATGGACCCATTCCATATTTGTGAAGTCGGTCAATGGTTTCTTTAGAACTATTCGAGATATTCTTGTGTGAACGCAAAAAATCAATCTTTAACGGAGATGTTAAGGGATGACTATGTTCTCCATTAAATTTTCGCACCTCCCATCTTTCATCCTTTCTTAATCCAATATACAAATGAGCATGACAATCATTCCTAACTTATCTTCTTTGTTTAAATATTTTTTCAACATTTTGCTTCAAATTCTTGTGCCCTTCTTTAGAACAAACAAACTTTCTATTTATAATGTTACCCATGATCTTAGACTTATGTGAAGCATGTTTTCTAACCGAAAAACCAATCATTCTAGCATACATATTATAATAATTGAAAGCCTCATCATCAGTATTGAATGTCATGCCAACAAAAGGCTTTGGTAGATCTGAAGATTTCACATAATTCTCCTCATCATAATCTTCAACATTCATTGCCTCATTAATTTCTTCTTCCACATTTTCAACTTAAAAAATACTCTCTTCTTGAACAGATTCAAGATCTTCGATGCATTCCTCAAATACTTGTAAATTACTTGCATCCGTATTCATCAAATCACCTTTAATCAAACAAGACTTTATTACTTTAGCATAAAGAGTAGTAAGTAATATGCAAAAAAAGAGGTTAAAAAAATAGCAAGCTTATAAGCATAATTGATCATGCTGATATGCAACAATCTTATCTAACGAGAGTATATAAATCTATTACATAGTGTACGATAACAATAGTAAAAAATTCAGATTATCCACTTTACTTTTCTCTTGGTATGGAAAATCTATTGGTTACCGTTTCCCCTATGAAATATATGTAGTCTTCAGATATTGATACAAAGGTAGACACGGTAAAAATAAGGAAGCAAGTTAGGAATTGTTTACTTTCGAGAAGAGGCAAGACATACGAGGGCAGCACATGTGAATCTCACGGCGAGGAGGCAATGCGACTCTCTAGGAAGACCAGGCAATTTCTCCAAGCAATGAGAAGCAACAGCAGGGCATCAAGAGCTATTGGCGGCGAGCAATAGCAGGTAGCGACGGAGCAACGTAGGAAGAAGAAAAAATAAATCAGCAACGAGGTAATGTCAGATGCGAAAGCAATCTCGCGTGTAAATGAGAAGAAGAAACATCGATCTTACTGCGTGTGGGCGTGATCGCGTGAGAAAGAAACAACAAGGTAGGGCAACAACAATGGAGCAGATCGCAATGTCGTCGACACTCTAGGCGGATTAGTCAACGTCTCCAAGTAGTAAGCGAAGAGGGCAAGACGACACAAAGCAGGGCAGCGGAGCAGAGTGCGACGTGGTAGAGTCTATAGGCAGAACAACGACATCAACATCAACAAGGCATCACAGAGCAGCAGGACGCGCATTGACGGAGCTGAGCAAGGTGCGGAATGGTCGAGTGCAGCAGGGCATCACGAAGCTCTAGGCGGAACAGCAACAGCGAGCAGCGACGTGAAGCAGGGCAGCAGAGTAGAGTGGGTGTGGTCGAGTCTCTCGGCGGAACAACAACAACAACGGTAGGGCATCACGGAGCAGCAGAACGTGCATCGACGGAGCTGAGCAAGGTGCGCAATGGTCGAGTCTTTAGGTAGAAGAGCAACAGTAGTAGCAGGGCATCACAGAGCTCTAGGCGGCGAGCAACGGCTGGGGCAGCGACGAAGCTGTTGGCGGCGAGCAGATCCATGGTGGATCGACAACGATGGAGCAACGGTAGAAGAGATTTGAGAAGAAGAAAAAAATGTCGTGCGTGCCCTAATTTGTTTTAGGAGAGAGAAGAAAAAAATTTTTATCCCTCTCTTTTTAACTCAGTCGGTTCTCTTAACTGAACCATTTTTGAACTAAAAGAATCAGTTCGAGCGCATTTTTGCATCCACCATCGATCAACAATCTGATGGCGGAGACACTAAGGAGCACCTTCCTCCTTGCTAAATACAACAAATCAAACATACTCCTAAAATTTTAAAGATTATAAAGTTGCCTAGATAGTTAGCTCAATTGGTAAATTAGATAACTGTTGAGACTAGTCATTTCACGTAATTCAAATATGTGTTGAGTTGTAATTAATTAGCTATTTCACGAACTAAATCGTAAACTCGTATGAGTTTAAGAGTCTACTTTCTAAAAATGAGTTAAATTGTAGTAGAATCGTAATTCATGGTAGACTCGATTGACTCACGAATTGACTCGTTTAATTTATTAGAATCAGTTGAAATTGTAGAGTTCACTGTTGAACTCGTATAATCAATATTTTAGACAAAAAATTAGGATTCAAGAAGTAATTTTTGAATAAAAAAGAGAAATAGATGCAACATATGCATATCTATGATCTTTTAATCCGAAAAAAATTCTAATTCCTCTTGAATCATGATCTAAAATTATTATTCGTTGATCTTAATAATGAGCTAATTGTGATATATTATTTTTTTCTTCTCATTGTAAATCAAATTTTATTTTTTGCATATTGAAACCTAACCCTATGAGTAATACAATCTTATGGGTCAAATTAATATAGTTAATATGTTATATTTTCTTAACTATGAATGTGAATTATGCTAACTATAATAAAATTATTATTATCAAAATTTTAACTGTTGAAGTGAATTATTTGAATATTTGAATGAGTGATTGTATTAGTTAAGAGTTAAGATTAATGAGAATCTATATTTTTATCATTATAAGAGAATAATTGTTTATGCGACCTAAGATATCAATATTTATTTTATGTTTATATAACATATAAATTATTTTATAATAAATTTATCTGGAACATAATCTCTACGATTTTACGATTCGAATTCACGAGAAGAAAAATATGTTTACTTAAACTCTCAATATTGACAAGCTTGATTAACTCTACACATTCATCATCACACAATTAAAAAAAATTAGCTAGACTGTAAAATGATTGCAACTTTTGTAAGAAATCAAGCATACAAACTAGGAAACTAGTGCCATCTCAGTATCGTTTTAAAATAAAACATATTAAAATCGATCATCATTTTTCTACTGTTTCTTTCCTGTTATTTCCAAATCTTCCTAACGGAAAAGAACGAGAATTATATATACTTTAGTGTAAATCATGATATTATGAGTCTGTGCGACTTAAACGTTGAACTGATTAAAACATTTATATTTTAGAACTGGCTACAAATATTGACACTCATATTTAGTCATATATCTATAGAAATTCAAATGCATGCCTTCTTTTTACAATACTAAACTATATAAAACATGAACTAATTACTTTCGGAAGTTTTTTTAATAGTTTGCCCTTAAGATACATCAAAGGCATGTATTAATCTAATCAAACTTCTAAAGTGGGAGCTTTTTTTGGGTGAGTAAATTGAACATTTTGTTTTGTACGGGAAAATAAGCCAACTAATTATCTTTTTTTTTAAATAGAAAATTCTATATAATGAATCTAAAATTAATAGTTTAAATCCTTTCACATATATTCATGCTAGTGAAAAAGGGGAATCAGTACCAAAGTAAAATAAGGATGGAAGATTCGTACACAAGAATAAAGTGGAAAGCAAGAGTGATATAAAAATGCATCATAAACTGAAAAAAGCACACAATATATACCCAGTGGAAAGAAAAAAAAACAGTCCCAAAAGAAGAACTGCAGCAACCTTTTTGTGTGAACACTTTTTTATCATGCATGCGCTTATTTGACGAATGCAACATATCTCTCTCTCTCTCATGACACAGAAAAATTAGCTACATTTGTATTCAGTTCTTCAGATTTTTCCCATTACAATTTAGAGATCGTACTCCCAGAAAACTCATTCCAAAGTTAGACATCAAAATCAACACAACTCAAACATGAAGATATAATTCATTTCACATTTAACCTACTTTCTTTTTTTCTCCAATGCGTGGCATGAGATTTGTGACCAGTAATTTGTCATGGAAGGGAGGGGACATAATAAAGGATCAGATCAGAAAAGCAAATGCTTCAAGATCAGACACTCACTCATTGTCCTCCTCCCCCTGTTGGTGGCTCTCTGCTCAATGGCTGGTGCAAAGACCAAGGAGAGACTGAATGGTGGAATGTATTTTTCTTAGCATTGCTGCCTTGAGAAGGCATAAATTCCAAAGACACTGCATAAGACAAGAGCATGACTGCATGGAAAAAAAAAAGAGCGTACAGTACAGTCGACGGACAAAGTCTCAGAAGCTACATGAACCTCGGGTTAGAATGTGAAAACTAGTAGCTCAGGATTCAAACTTGGGCGAATACATGATTATGAGTGACTACCCTTTCGTATCAGATTGAATACCCCAAAACAAAATAGAAATAAACAGTGAGGTCAGAAGAGTGTGCTTTGTAATGGTAACAAATGCGTGTAAGAGGAGCTTGATTGGTAAAATGGCATATATAAGAAGGGATACAAAAATCAGCTTAGAATGGTAGTAAAGAATGTTGCATATTGACAAGAGAAAGAAAGCCAAGAACCCTTGGGACTTTTCAGATTACAAGGCCCCCTCTCTATGGTTAACATTGCGCGTGCTGTTTCTCTCTCTTTCTCTCAAAATGGGCTCATCTTTTGAAGTCCTTTCTACATGGATTCTCTTTGTCAGTATGGAACACATCACTCTATGATCCTATCAAGTGGGCAGTGGGGTTTATAAGAGTACTACTCTCACGCACAAAGACCATAACCAAGTCGGAACTCAGAATACAAGTTCATGGTCTTTGTCGTATGGTTATGGGCACACAGCAGTTCTCTTTGTGGCTTGCAACTCCTTTTGGTCATCTACTGCATTCATAATAGATGAGAAAAAAAAACTTCGAGTATTTAGTTTTCGTCAATGATTTACTAGCAGGATTTTTTTCTTTAACTAATAGTAGCTAAAGATTTAATTCTCAAATCTATTTACAACTATTTATGTCACATATCAAATAGTGTAACTGGTGTATTAAACCATCCCATGGTATTTTTTTTATGAACCCACGGTGAATATGTACTGTCCTTTTGGTCATTGTTACATATGAAAGAAAGGTTGTTGCTTGGTCTCGTAATGGCAAAAGCCTTCAGACGAGCTGTAGGTGTTAACAACCCTTTTTGCCGGAGACTTTGGAATTCTACTCCATGACCACGCGGAATCATGTTCTTATCTCCAAAAAAAGGTTTGAGACTTCCGAATAAAAAGGGCTACTTAAGCTCCAAAATACTGGAGAGAGATTAATTTAATCTTCTCCCTATTGGATTTGCAAGTTAACGACAGGAAAAAGGCAGATCTTTTAAAAAGTTGATATCGAGAGAAAGGGTTGCATGGATATATTATTTTTAAGAAGCAAAGTTGTTTATAAATGTTTCCAAAATACAAAACATCAACTTATATCTTAGACTAATCCCTCATCAAACTATTTCCCATAGTTACAATATTTTTTATGTAACATCTTTCGTCCTAGAAAATGCATGGATATAATTGATTTGTTTTTGTTGAAGCAAGCAGAAAGACTAATCCAGTTCGCTGTTATAGAACTTATCAACTGCCAGAGATTTTTCATTCTGAGGTTATTTGCTGACGACTAATCCACTGAACTTGGTGGTTAAGTTTAACCTTATTTGACTGAGCATGAGTGGAATATTTCAAACATTTTGCCATGAATTTGACTATTTTTAATTAGCAATAGTGTGGCATAGCATTCATTTTACTTACTTTTTTCACTTTCTCGCAATCATTTTACCTTAACAGTCTACACAATCCTAGCATTTTAGAGTGTGTACATCTTCCCCTGAGTAGAGATGTGATATCCATTATCGGAACCAAATTATTGCCTCGTAAGAACAGAAATAGGGAATATACCAGTAGCATGTGTGTGCCCGTCTTCACGATCTGTGTTTTTTTTCCCTTGTGTGTGTGTGTGTGTGAGAGAGAGAGTAAAAGAAAGCAGAATTCATTCAACCAATAATGTTGCAGTGAAATTATAAAACGCACAAGTAAATCTCTGTACCTAGTTTACGTTCCACACTGAACCAATCAGTTGTCTTCACACTGGGAATAGTAATTCAGTCACGCTGTAAGATGAACACACTGCACCATAACAAATAAAAGAGATATAATCTCAAATATGGTATAAAAACTGCATCATGTAGCAAAGCAAGAGATGATAGACACCGAACTAGAACCACTAGAACTTTAGAATATTTCGGTAGAAGACCTAGAAATTTATAAGGAATTCTTTGAAAGAGTTTAATCTACAAACCGGATGATAAAACTACAATATGTCACAACCACCACCTTTTTTATATTTCTGCTTTTAAGATGAATAAAAAAAATTAAATCATGTGACATGATTGCAAAGAAAAAGCTCTTGCCTCCTGTACACCAAATATATACATGCACATTTTTGGAGGATATACTTGCAAATTAAGTTCTTATGCTGTGCTTGGCTAAGAACAGGGATAATTTGTATGCCCGTCTTGCAAAAAAGTTCATTTTGCAATGTCGTAGCACCCAATACTATAGGATAATGATGAAGCAATATCATGTGCCATCATGTTTTGAGGTACTTAGCTGTCTCTTAAAAGACTCATTTTCCTTTTCGAGTTTCATGCTTTTCTGCTTCAACACTTCAACATGATGAAGAGATATAGAATTTCTCTACTGATCCACCTGCTTCTTTATTGTAGATTGTACTACACAAGCTATGTTATTCAGCTTAAAGGTAACAAAAAGGTGCAACAAGGATAATTCAAGAAATGCTAACAATAAATATAGTCTTCGGCTGGGAGTTGAATAAATATAGTCTTCAGACGGGACAGGAGGCGGGTTGTGGACTCCTCAGTTCAGAGGGGGACTGTTTGACCAGCATTTTGAGGAGCTCCTTCGATTGCTAGACAGGCTATCGGGATACCATCCAGTCACATCCGAGGCTGACGGTTGGCTTCAATTGTCAGGGCATTACTCAACGAGAGGGGTATATAGATAGCTGCTCCCCGAGAGCACAGTTCCACAGGACACCATCAAAGACGGTCTATGCATTTGGCGATCACATACACCTCTCAAAGTCAAGATCTTCTCATGGCTATTGAGACGTGGCAGAATCCTCACTAGGGCATACAGGCGAGATGGGCACCACATGCGGATCGCACATGTGCACTATGTGCGTCAGCAGAGGAGGACATCGTCCACCTTTTCTTCACCTGCCCCATAGTCAGGGAGACGTGGCAATGTCTGGACCTAGTGGACATAGACACATCAGGAGTGAATGGTTTTTGGGACTCCTTGCGAGCTCTTGGCACACAGGGCAGCACGGAGTGGCGACGGGCATGGGTGGGAGCTATGGCCACCACATGGGTGCTATATAGAAAACATTGTACACCACATTACTTGCTTACTTAGAAAGTGGGGTTTCGGGTAACATTGGGGTGCACCTTTTTGTTTATATTTTGGGAGAGCCTTTTTGGCACCGCTCTCCGATACACACATGTACATCTCTTTTTACATCAATACAAGCGGGTGACTACCAACTGGTGTAGTCTCCTTTCCTTTCTCTCAAAAAAAAAAAAAAACTAAAAAATAAGTTACTGATATATGGAGAAAAGGTTAAATATAATAACCTGCCTTAGATTGTAGTTGTGATTATCGTGCACTCTTGCACCCAAGCTTTATTACCCTTCTGAATAGGTAATTATTATGATATTGCAATGATGTAATTGAAACAAAAAAAAAATGTTACTGAAGAACTCACATTCATCTTCTGCATTTTTGAGCTTGTTTGAAGGTTATATTTGTCATCCTGTGTAATAAAAAACCAATCCTTCGAATCCTGGATCCCATGATAGTCTGTTGAGAAATAGACACCTCATCTATTGTGACATGTCATATTTTTTTAAATAAATGCTTAGAGGTTCCAACAAAGTTGTGCTAATTCGTACATTTTGATTCGAGTTCAATGGTGAACTGTTCTAATTTGCTGGTCAGGATGCCTGTCCGAGAGTCATGAGAAGAGAAATCTAGGTTGAGAGGGTTTATTAAAGGTTGATCTGCTTCTTGTTGCAGAAGATGACAGCTGATTGCCATGATAAATTTATAATTAACAAGTAAAAATAAAAGCAAATGGCACTTCAACAAACCTGACCTACCTGATCTGCTTCTCTAGTTCATGAATCTTCATTCCAAGCTCTTGTTTAAGTAGTTCCAATTCTTCTCTGTGAATCTGTTCAGACAAAAAAGGTGTTCATATTATTTAACACAATTTTCAAAGTTGTACCCAAATCCTGGTAAAATAACTTACTTCTTCCAACTTGAGGATTTTGTGATTTGCCTTTTTCCAGTTCTTCATTCAGAGTTAGGAACTTGCCATCTCATCGACCTTAAATGAATGATTAGAAGACAAGTCACTTTGACTCATTTATTGCCTCAAATGGTTCAAAAATGATATGATTGGTAGTCTGCTCTAGCAAAGCCTGACTAATTCTTCCCTCAAAAAAAAAGCCTGACTAATTCAGTGAGTCGCTTAGAACAAAATGGAATCCAATCAGCAACAAGATATTGCCTACAACATAGTGAAAAAGATATCTGCTCGCCTAAAATTTTTAAATTTCAATAAAACATATTACAATGCATAAGCATTGGGGCGTGTATAAGCATTTGACAACAAGTACATAAAATTTAAGGCTTCATGTTGTGATGCAATTATTGCATCAGGCCACAAAAGTGGTGCTTCACCAAACACTAACCATGAGCTTGAGCTTTCCTGGCAAATCTCATTCCATAATACAACTTGTCTTAAAATAGCAGTTCCTTAATCAGAGCCAGAAGTTACTGGATTTTCCGATCAGGACATTCTCATCATCTACTCTCCACAATTCTGCAATATGTTATTGCTAAAGTGTATATCTTTTTTCATGTTTTTATTAATAGAAACTCCAAAAAGATGCTAAATATTCAAAAGGATTTTTTACAATCATGAAAGCAATTAACAATGGTATCAAAGGTCGTCCCACTCCAATAACTTTTAATCCACCTGATTAGCAAATTCAACCAACAGAGAACTTTTTCAACCGCTCATTTATCTGCACAGACTAAAAACTTTCACGTCAGCTTCCGTCCTGTCATATTGCAGCAAGGATTTTCCCAAATATTAGTATAAAATGAAATCATTTGACTGCTAAGGAACCAGAACAATTTGCTAGCTAAATTTTCTACTAGTATAAGTTCATATGACGAGGCAGCATGCGAAACTACAGATTTCTACATCGCCTCCGCATTCTCTCATTCATCTTATGCGCATTCCTTTAATTCATCATCACAGGATAAACCTTCAACAAACCAATCGATTCGGATCACAAATACGAAACTCAGACCTTGATTAAGATCGCCCTGAGTGGATTCAAGCGTCTCATGACGCCTCAATTCGCAATCATGCATCGACCTGAGCGACTCTACCTCCAAAATTACGTCTTTGTACCGCTAATCAAGCATCAATTTTGGGATTAAAAGATCCGAGAATTCGATTGGGAAAAATCGGAAAAAGAAATAAATTGATTCGAGGAGGAGGAGAAGGATGTGATTAAGAACTTGTACTTGGTATATTCGATCAGAGGTTCCATCTGCTCGTCGGCGGTTGCCGCCATCTCTCGCTCTCGCTCTCGCTCTATGAACAGAAGTGAATCCCAAAGGGCGGGAGCTTGAACCCACGCTTTATATCGGAGTCGGTTGCCGATACCAAAACAAGTATGAAACCCGTTATTATAACCGAAAAGAACAAATAAATGAAACCCGTTACGTCCAATATAACGTTAATGTTATGGGTTCACAATTTTTTTGTTTTTTTAGCCGTAATTCAAAATTTTAAAAAAAACACTTTTCCTTCAATTAGAAAATAACAGCCATATTTCAAAGAAAAATCAAATAAGTTCTCGAGTGAGAGATGGTAATTTTTAATAAGTTATAATGCAGTGTTGTTGTCATTTCAAATATTAACTTACTGCACTTTTACTCTTTTCATTATTTTTGTTTTCTGTTGTCAATATATTAGGATCTGGTTTCCTTATGCTGGAAAGCTACAATTTGGTAAAATAATATACTAGTTCTTTAAAAGAAAATGGTATCCAAGAGTTCAGATTCTGTAAAAGACACGTGCATTTTATATTTTTGTAAGTTATTTTTATCCTAATTTTGTATTGATTAGAAGGTAACTATATATTATCATACATTCTACTGCTGTTATTAGTATCATATCTTTTATAGAAACCATCAGTCAAGTTGCAACACTAGTCACTTAGAAGTGACCTACTTCAAACTCGATTCTCATCAATAAAATTTATCTACTATTTTATTTCAACATTTAATTTTCTTGTATCAAGCCAATGAACCTTCTTTGTAATCGAAAAAAAGAGTCGAAATACATACAAAGCAATAAAAAAAGAGATGAAAAAGGAAGGACTGATATTTTGAATATGATAAATTGATAACCTTTTCCTAAATATTCCTAATTTGGCTACTCTTAAAAATCCATAATTTTCTTCTGTTGATTTATATATCAACCAGATATGTACAATTGTACATAAAAAAGGACATCAGGGTAAAGCTGGAAGTAGGAGTCCACGTTACATTACATGCATCAAGCAAATCCACAAACAAATTAAGATGAAATAGTTGAGCAACGTGTAAAAGAATCTCAGTAAATGAAACAATTGTCAGTAAGTACATGATTCAGATCCAACACCTACAGAAGTGCAGTGTGGGCTATGATATCCTCTCATTCATGCCCCAGAATGAATTCCAATTCTGTTTACTTAGGCATATTTTTGTACAACATTTAATGCTCCAAGTTTTCTAGTCAAAATTGGACCAAAGAACTTGCTCATCAATTCTAGTCAGCTCATCATCATCCAGGCGTTTCCAGGTCTTGATCATCTCAACCCCCTGCCATGAATTGGTCCCCTTCCTAAGTTGAATGTCGATGACCCTTGCTCGCCGAGGCCAGCCAGCCCTCCCATATCCATGATAACCAAAACCTCCACCATAGCAAAACCATATATTGCTTAACTTGCCGCAGAAATCATTGAGATGATCATGACCAAGGAACACTGCTTTCACATCTCCCATAGAGGTGATCGACTCCAGGAGTCCGGACTTGACAGTCGAACATGCAACTGCTTCTTGGAACTGCCCCACAAACCCCTTAAACCACACCTCTCTTATTTCCGGAATCGGTATATGGAAGAATGTCAGGGCAGGAGCAGGGAACATGCCCTATAATAATCCAGTTAACAAACAAGGATTAAAGCATAAATGCACAGAAAACATACAAATAAAATGTATAGCATTTCCTTGACTAAAATGTTCCAACATAGGCAGAGCAAAGAGATGGTTCACATAAAACATCATTACAAGCAAAAGAGAATTATTATATTCAGCACTGTTGTTACTCTTAATGAATCATTTGAGACTTGAAATAACAGAAAGCAAATAAAGTACATACAAACAACAAAGTAAAAGGGAAACATACATATCCACACAATAATACATTATGAAAGCCAAAAGTTCCCAATTTGAAATCATCAGATCAAATGATAAATGTCAATACAACATTGTTAAATTAACCGATGTTAGTGAATGCTAAGGTATTTCTTAGATTTGGCGGGTTTATATGAAATGGAACAAAACAAATGCAAGAAGAAAATGACACTAAAATAAGATACATAAGGCTCTAGGCTATTCCACGGCGTTTAAGGATTTCAATAAAAATCTCAAATATCATAATATAAACCAGTTTATCAAGATAATCCTTACGATATGGTTAACTCAAAACCTACATGTACAATACAGAAAAAAAGAATCAATTGAAAATCAAACCATAAAATCTTCCTCAACAAAATGGCAGGACTATCTATCCTGCAAAGTCAATGAATGCAAATATGGAAGTATCAGCGTCGCGAAGGTTGTTACTACCTGAAGTTCCCGAGAAGTTCTGCGAAGCCATGATAACTGGGAATCCTTAATCCATTCATAGGTTCTACGTCCGTTGACTACAACATGGTGTCCGCTATCCAGGAAATAGAGATTGAGCACACTAGTGTTAGCCATTGTTGAACCCCATGCTCCATGCACTCTGATATCATAATTCCCAAATCCATCTATCACAAATCCAGTTGGGTTTATGCCGGATACCGAGTAATCCATGAGAGACATAAAGTAGACCAATTCATCCCGAGTCATGGTGGATTCATGATCATGATTGCCCAAGATTGCTGCCCATGGAATCTTATACTCCATAGCAGGCTGGAAAACTCTGAATAGGGATTCAGCTGCATCCGTAGCGCTGCTCCCGAATATGTTATCCCCTGTCGAGAACATGCAGACAACATGGATTAGGAATGGTGCCTCAATCTGCAGCTGAATACTTGTATCAGATAGACTTCTTCCACCAATCCGTTTGTGCGGAAACTTGAAAGTTTAGAAGTAAATTGTGAACAAAAATTCTTCAGGATACTTCAAATTTCTACTTCACGTCTCATCACAAACTAAGAAGCTTCAGCCTTCAGTATTTGGTTGAGAGATAAAGTCGCGTTGTAAAATGAAACAAGACAAAAACTACTGAATATGAACACAAATTCCTCACAGAAAAAGCTCCCAAATGTGATCCAGTAATAGAAGCAGGAGGAAGGGGGACCTGTGAAGGCGATCAGATCGGGCTTCTCCGCCTCAATCATCCTCCTCAGGAAGAAGGTCGAGTTCAGATCGGAGCAGCGGGAGAACTGCGACGGCAGGACGTCCCGGCATCGGGTGGCCATCCCATTGCCGAAGTGTACGTCCGCCACCTACCAGAACCGGAAACAGCCTCAATCCCACAACTGAAGAAAGATTCGATTTTGGAGGCTTCAATAAAAGAGGGAGGAGCTAAACTTGAGCTCACTGTCTGTCTCACCTGGAGAATCTTAAAACTTCCGTCGTGCCGGAACCGGAGCGGCAGCTCCGCAGACCGCTTCACC
>LTAE01012899.1:0-13254 GCA_001647135.1 Pontederia paniculata
GAGCCCTCTGGACGTCCATTGCCTTCATCCTCAATTCTTCGATCGTCCACTCTTCAATCTTGGACGACCTCTCATCTGCTTAGTCAAGACTCCTTCTTCGGCTAAGTCTTTATCAGACGTCCACTTCTCCTTGGACCGCCCATTCTCCAACCTTGTAACAGAGGTGTTGCCTTCGATCGCACATTTCTCATCATCGGGCGACCTCTCTCGTTAAGCCCTTTGCTCCGGTCGTCCTTCCTTTATCTTTGGTCGACCAGTCATCCCTTTGTTCCCCTCCATATATATACTCCTCCTTTAATGTTGGTCGACTACTTTATATGCTTAGGACGATCACTGCAATATAGTTTTTTTGATATATCTTTCGTGTGCACAGGTTGTCCATTCCTTCAGCTTTGATCGACCTATCAACTCTGAACTTGAACACATCATGTTATAGAAATCAGCTCAACAAGTTTATCAGTATAGACTAAGTTTCCTTACAAATTTATGATCATCAAAATACTCTCGGGATCCTAGATTCAACAATCGTTTCTTGGGACAGCAATAAATAAGGATGTGTAGCTAAACACACACAGGAGGCTGAGTATATTTACAGTAGTCACCCACGGAGTTTGGTTCTGACGCTTCCTTTTGGAACTAGAGCTTAATTTTGTCAGTGAACATTTACTGATGTACTGTGATAATCAAGTCACAATCAACTTGATATAGAGTGGAGCCAACAGGTCAAAAGGAAAGCATATTGAGATTAAGTATCATTATATTCAGAATATAGTGGATAACAAGAAAATAACATTGACCTATATGCCTACGAGCGATATATTAGTTGATTCTCTCACAAAGGGAATTACAACTAGTACATTTGTCAAGCATATGAGCTTGATGGGACTCATAAATATTTGAGTCAGTACGAAGTATTCACGGATAGTGAAACTTCGTAGTTAGGCTACTCACGGGTAATGAAAATGTTAACCATTTATCGAGCATGTGGGCTCAAAATGACTCACGAATGTTGAGTCACTACGAAATATTCACAGATAGTGAAACTTCGAGATAAGATCTCCAGTTAGGCTACTCACCAATAGTATGAGTGCTAATATAGTGATCACATTGGTCAAGTGGGAGATTGTTATAGTGATCAAGTGGTCATCGAGCGTCGCATCTCTCCGGCGAACGGACACGCCTATAGTGCGTTGGAACCGCCGGAACTGTCGGATGCAAACTTCCACCTTTGAGGGATGGACAAGTGCGGACATGGCAGCTATATAAAGGATTAGACGCACCCCGAGAATTGCCAATCGGTAATCCGAACACATTGTCTCTCTCCTTCAATCACATATATGGAACTCATAAAAAAATATTTCATTTAAATAAATATGGATTTCCCATGTCTTTACGTGTCTTAATCCTAACGTTAATATTTCTTATATACTTATCGAAACAAGAACAATGTTCGGACGGTGAGTAAAATGAGGGATCGAGTCGCTGCCCCGGCATTTCCGCTGGTGAGCAGGTGATCCACACACATGCATCCATCCCCTATACACATCCTGTGAGTGGGAGAGGGAGAACGTACGTAACACCACCACCACCACCACCACCACCAAGAGCCAACGATGAACGCGAGAGAAAGGGATCGAGATCGAGATCGAGATCGAGAGCTTCTCATCCCCGTCGGCGAACCCTTGGAGTTATGTGACGTTCTCGTGGACGATGGCATTCCTTCGCCAGTCATCGCTTCCCCTCCCACTGCCACACACCACCTCCACCACCATCACACCACCGGCGGCATTGGGGTTCGTCCTCGCTTCATAATTCCATGCATGCACTCCAAATATTTTATATGATCTGCTCCGCTACCTGTTTCTTATCATCATCATCCAAATTAAGTGTTTGACTGTACACAGTTTTTATTTTACTTTTTTTTCTGTATACATACATAAATACAATATTCAAATCATACTACTTAAATATTTAAGATCTTCTTGTTGCATCATTTCAAAATGCATACTAATGGAGAAAACACTGTTCTTATTAATCATTTGGACGTTATTCCTATTTGTTGTTATTATCAGCATCATGCAAGTTATTAATGTTACGCCACTAATTGTGTTAATGGTCAACTTCTTAACCAAGATATATTTTAAAACCTCTTATACGGATGTAAAACGTATGCAATGTATAAAAAAATCGGACAAAGGAACTACATGCTGATTACAAATTTCAGTCATGGAGTTTGTCTGTCGTGCTGCAATACTAATAGTTGCAACTTACAAGTACAGATAGAACTGATTAATGCTTCCACAACGAAGCAGTACTGAGAAAAATTCTAAACGTGGGTACATATGTATGCGTGACAAAAGAAATGATATCATCAGCATAATTGTTATTCGTAGGACTAAAATATGTGCTCTTTCTAAATTTCCATTCTATATGTTGTGTTTGTTCAGGCATTTTCCAAAGTCATACGCAGCTGGGCTTCCAAGAAGTTCATGACTGGATGGTATCTCCTAAGTTTATCAATATTAATTTTGCTATTCATTGATTATGAACTTTTACATTGTGCTCATATGTTGATTATAAATCTCTATTTCTTTTCCTAAGATCACGAAGAATCAAAACTGGCAAACTTTTTTAAAAAGGTTCTAAATCTCTAATGAAGACCGTTGCAAATTACATTGCCTAGTGTATTATATTTATTTATGTGCAGTTTCTACTAGTTAGGAGACAATTATATGTAGTCACAGTACAACTAAGTACGCGTTCATTTCTTCTGCATGCAGCGTAATCCTGTTTCCAATAGCCATTACGTTTTATGTAACCTGGTGGTTCGTTCGCTTTGTTGATGGATTTTTTTCGCCTATATATACTCACCTTGGGATTAACGTCTTCGGTAAGACCATTCCTCCAAATCATGATCTCATCAAATCAACATGTATAAGACAAAATTCCATATAGACACAATGGTCTTTTTTCTCTATCCTATAAAATCTTATCAGTGTTTTGTGCTGCTTGGCTACTTATGAAGGCTTAGGGTTCATCACCTCAATCACCATGATATTTCTAGTGGGCGTGTCCATGTCG
Source organism: Pontederia paniculata (assembly GCA_001647135.1). Lineage (NCBI taxonomy): Eukaryota > Viridiplantae > Streptophyta > Magnoliopsida > Commelinales > Pontederiaceae > Pontederia > Pontederia paniculata. Next base: position 3,082 of record LTAE01012899.1, read on the forward strand.
TCATGGCTGGGTGCTTCTCTTCTCGGTCTCGGTGAATGGTTCATCAAGAAGATGCCACTCGTGTGCCATATCTACACAGCGTCAAAGCAAATAAGTTCAGCGATATCACCAGGTACGTATACGTATGTAGTTGCGGCCGAGAAAAGTTGCAGTTTGTATTACGATTCAAGTATATGCATGTGACATGAGCAAATTAATTAATGATCAACTTAGTTGTGCAACAATGAGCAGATCAGTCATCTCAAGCTTTCAAGGAAGTGGTCATCTTAAGGCACCCACGGATCGGTGAGTACGCACTTGGATTCATCACGTCGACCGTGGTTCTGCAGAGGAGCACAGGAGATGAGGAGCTCTCCTGTGTGTATGTGCCGACCAATCACCTCTACCTCGGGGACATCTTTCTGATGAACTCGATGGATGTAATCCGGCCAAGTTTGTCAGTCCGGCAAGGGATTGGTAAGCATCAAAAGAAAGCTCAATTATACGAGAATTTTTCTTCTAATGGTGTTTTTTTTTCTTTATGCACTGTAGAGATTGTTGTCTCGGGTGGCATGTCCATTCCTCAGGTCTTGTCGACGGTCGATGTGAAGTCGATCCTGGGCGACAACGTAAGAGGCCTAAGAAGCCCAAGATTTGCTAGCACAATGGATTAATTGAAACAGTAGGGATCTACCTTGTTGTTATCACCTGTTTTGTTTTGTAGAAAACGTGGTGAAATCAATACCATTTTATATAAATTCCTGTAGTTCGAATATAACAAAATCCATTGTCGTCTAGTCCGGTTAGGATACCTGGCTTTCACCCAGGCGACCCGGGTTCAAATCCCGGCAATGGAATTTTTTTCTCTTAATTTCATTTAATCCTGGGAATATATTCCTTTTCGTATTCCAACGACTGAAAAGTTTGGACGTTTTAAATAACAGGAAAAGAAAACCAAATTTGATTAGCACCAAAGTTCGAGCCATCGATTTGATAAAATTTAATTTTTATTATTTTTGTTCGAACATTGGATTAATCGAGTATTAATAATTTTTAATTATCGATGGATCTCAAATTGTGACCGAAAAAAATGATAAAAAGAGAAAGTGAAACATACAAATCCCGGCAATGGAATTTTTTTCTCTTAATTTTCATTTAATCCTGGGAATATATTCCTTTTCGTATTCCAACGACTGAAAAGTTTGGACGTTTTAAATAACAGGAAAAGAAAACCAAATTTGATTAGCACCAAAGTTCGAGCCATCGATTTGATAAATTTTAATTTTTATTATTTTCGTTTGAACATTGGATTAATCGAGTATTAATAGTTTTTAATTATCGATGGATCTCAAATTGTGACCGAAAAAAATGATAAAAAGAGAAAGTGAAACATATCAGTTTTGAAATCTCGGCAATGAATTTTTCTCTTAATTTTTATTTAATTCTGGGAATATATTCCGCTGAAAAGTTTGGTCGTTTTAAATGACATGAAATTAACTCCGAAACCACCGATTTGATAAAATTTAATTTTTATTATTCTCGTCCGAACACCGGATTAATCGAGTGCTATCTCAGATCGTGACAAAAAAATTGATAAGAAGAGAAAGTGAAACAAATCAGTTTATTCTCGACGGTTCAAATTCCGACAGAGAATAAAAAATATATGGAGCAGATTCAGCTCCATACGTATGAACCACCATCAGATGTATAGTGAAGGGCTCAGATGATGATGGTCCATAAATGTGAAGTTAATGGAACTTTTATTTCCTTAATTTTCATTTAATTCTGGGAATATATTCCTTTTCGTATTCCAACGACTAAAAAGTTTGGACGTTTTAAATGACAGGAAGAGAAAGTGAAACAGATGAGTTCGTAACTCGACGCATTTACCAGAGTAATTAATTCATAATAAGGATCAGTTTAAAAAAAAAACATACTGACAAGACATCCGAAGCACTAATAATTTAAAGCAACATTATGCTTTGGATTTCAGTGTCCAAAATTAAGATCTCCTAAGGAAGTCGCAACCGACTCCCGTCAAAACGGTTGGTTAGTGTTCTTTACAAAATTTCCATGGTAACAGGAGGACCACGGATATCATCACTTGCTGATCCAAAGAGAATGGACATCAGCTGTGGAGTGATGAGAGAACACTGCCACCACTTTTTGCCGGTATCACCACCTCCCAACCGGGTCCTTTAAGAGGAATAGCATCACCAGCAGCTGAGCAGCCACCGCCTTGTTGTCTTACCAGATCACTGCGATCCATAACTCTCAATAAGTCCTCATCAGTGATGTCAGTTTGTATAAGCTTATCCTCTGGGTTCTCTTGATCACGAAGCAGCGCAAGTAGCTCTGTATCCTGTTAATCCAGACACATGTTTTGAGTTGAATGATCCGTAATGTTGAGCATATCTCGATTATAATAACTGGGTTAATATCAGAAATTTCATAGGAACATGGACCCTTTGGGTAATCCAGGCAGCAATGAACAAGTTTTAACTTTAAGGTAAGGTCTATTTCCAGCATCTTAGATGCATTGGCAACCTTTATGCCTTCTATGAAGCGACCATTGTCATATGATATTCTTTGATTAAGTAAGAACATTATCTTCAGGGAAGAAAATATTGAAAGAATTAACTCACGTCAAGAGTGCACTCCTTCGTCTTTTCTTGCTGGAACTGTCCTTTAGCAATAACCACGTGCTCCAGCTTGAGTTTCTCAAATGCCTTCTTTATCATCCGACCCTAAAGATAAAATATAGCTGCATGAGCTCAAGCTTTGAGTTTTAAGACTCCATTAGTCAAAGCTACTGATCCCCCATATCCTACCTCCACAGAATTTGAAGTTGCCAATCTGTAGACATGTACAGGCCGTGTTTGGCCAATCCTGTGGCATCTGTCCATTGCCTGGAGATCCATTTGAGGGTTCTGGATATCATAGAACATAAGTTTACTTGTAAAAATCTCAATCTTTTTGGAACAACAGTCAACAAGAGAAGGACATATACCCAGTCGCTGTCATATAATATACATGTATCGGCAGCAGTAAGATTAATTCCTAGCCCACCAGCTCGAGTGCTCAGAAGGAAAATGCAGTAGTCACTGTTCAAATCATTGAATGCATCTATCTGAAAGTAAAAGCAATTAAGTGACTCATAAGAAAACAAATTGTATATAAAATTCCAATGCAATTCACTTGACTGTGGATAAAATATTTCAATGCACAGATTCACAGAAGCAGACAGAATGAATGGAATTTATAGGTTTTTCATATTTCGGGAATCAAATTACAAGGTTATGTATTTAGTTCTAGAGAACTATGCCAGCACTATACCTTTCCTTTTAACCAAGAACCAGAATGTGTATGCATGCTACTTTGTAACATCTAGCATATCCATGAACAAGGCAGCCTATAGAAATGTAGTCTTCAATACAGAAATATAAGTTGAGCACGCTGTCATTATTAAATTCAATAAACTCTGCTGCATATACAAATTATTTCAGCATGTGATTTTTTTCAGAGCTCTGCATTTTAACTCGTCGGTACATTTTTTTTGAATAAAATTCTGCATTTTTGACAAAAGAGCTAACCAGTCGGTATAGAATTAAAAAATAATTTAAATAAAAAAGATTAGGTAATTCCCACAATGAATAAGTTGACACCAGACACTACTTAAAGCATAACAACACAGTTCATTTCATCCAACAATCACTAGGTATCCACAACATGAATTTACCTGGCGTCTTCTTTCATCCAGTTTGATACTACCATCAATTCTGCAAACATTTAGGCCTTTCTCACTCAAATAATAGTGAATGATGTCCAACAACTTAGTCCACTGGGAAAAAACCAATACCTGAAAAACATAATTAAGTTTGAAATATTGCAACCAAGAAACAATAAAACGCTATGAACTTAGTTAGCAAACGAAAATGTACCTTGTGCTTCCGAGCAAGTAGCAAAGACAATAACTTGTCGAGCAAACGGAACTTGCCACACTGTTCTATTAGCTTTTCAATAGGTGGATAAAAAGCTGTTGACAATTCGAAAAAAAAGTTGTGAATAATTCATCTCTAGATTTGTGAAATATTTGATAAGAAAAAGTTTCATATGATTCATACGTGATCCATCAAAGGCAGACTCCAAAAGATCAGGGTGGTTGCAGTTTTTTCTCAGTTGGATTAACAGATTATTCAGTTTTCCTCTAAAGCCAGGTCTCCAAGTCACTGTTACATCAAAATATCAAAACAAAGACTACAAGTAAATGCAGCAGAAAACAAATGTTAGACACTTCGTTCTGCCAAAAACTTCACAAAACAAATATTTATTTGTAAAATCTAACTCTAATTTGTGCAGTGTCAATGTATAGCTTATTACCATTGTTATCCACCTCCTTTATCAGGTAGTCTTCAAATGTTTTGTTAAGTAGGTGGTCCTGGAATCTTTTTTGATGCTCAGTCATATTAGCATATAATATAATCTCCTTCTTCCTTGGAAGCATCTGCTCAACATTTTCCTTCATTCGCCGTAGGAGGAATGGCCGGAGTATCGCATGGAGTTTAGTAACAACCTAAATTTGAATAATGTTAGGTAATTTCATATATCATTGGAAATTTTATCAAAAAGGAATTACCTGCACCCTTCTCCTTTCATCAGTATCTTCTGATTGGCCATCACATTTGCCTTTACTTGAAAGGTCAAACCTTAAAAAAGAAGTATCTTTAGTTATAGGGGAAACAGATGGCAAACACAAAATGTACAACAAAAAAATACATGAAATATATTTTTCTTTGGATGAACATGCATACAAATTCACTGATTGAAGATGAACAGGAACTGACACGGAAAAGTCAAGAACAGGGATTTCAAGCAAGACAAAAGAGTAACAATCTGCAGTAGTTGACATTTTCAGAATCCAAGGATGAAGACCAATAGTTGGTTGGTTCAACTAGCTAACCCTGGAGTCACCATTGGTGGAAAACTCTAATCCTTTACACTCTCCTTGAACTCAATCAGTCAAATGCTAGTAGTGATAACTTTCATTCACTCATTCATTCATTCACAAAAAGGCAATAATTCAATAACAGTCCCCTGAGTTTCAAAACTAAAAAGGATATTCTATGATGTAAAAGTATATCATGATCAACCCAGTATTAGTGGTTCAGTATTTGCATATTGTATTCATAAGAGCAGATGAAAAAAAATCAAAGAAAAAAAAATTGGGAGGATAACAAAAGGAAAATTTTGTTTTGTGAAAAAGACTTGTCAGCAAATTATGCTGAAGAAGAAAAGCATCAGAGATTTTGTGTAGAGATATTTCAGCTTCGGGTTGATGATAGAGTTTAAGATAAAAGTTACTTGAATACCTAACTATAGAATGAACAAAGGTTGTCCAAAAAAAAAATAACAATAAACTTTTTACATCAACAAATCAATTATAGTTTGGGCGGTAACTAAATAACTTGTGTCATGAAAGGTCATTCCCCAAAGAGAAAGGAGCCAAAAAAAACAAAGATTCATTCTACAAACATAAAATAATATGCAAACTAGAGACAATTGTATCTCATATTGTTCTCCACTCCCATGTTTCAACTCTCATCAATTGTCTTCTTATGTAGAAATCTTCATCAACACAATATAATACCATTGGTCAACCTCCATAATGGTTTCTCTTTCACCAGTTAGAAGTGAAACTACGATTACTCTTATGGATAAGCAATTACCTAACCACGTAAACAATAGAAATCATATAAAAACTGTTGTCACAACTTTAAAATGTTGATTTTATACATTTATATCAATTTCCCTTTACAAATCTAAATGCTTCACTTTCACCGGTCAGAAGTAAAATTATGGTTCCTCTTATTGTCCAACAACTAATCACCACATAAATAAAATAACAAACCATATAGTTCAAACGTTGTCACAACTCTAAAATGTCAATTTGATAAACTCAGGTATTCTAAAAAACTTGCTAAACTCAAGGCCTTTATAACTGACTTCCTTTAGATATTTAAATGCCTTAAAACAGTCAATAGTTGAACACGTTAGTTTCAAATATAAATGCATTTCTGATATCAATTCAGTAATACAGGCATCTTTACCATGACTCGAACTCTTCATGTGAAGAAAAAATATCTGGCAAAATAAAATTTAATAGTGACCAAAGTTCAGCCAAATTGTTCTGCAAAGGTGTCCCAGTAAGAAGAAGCTTATTCTCAATTGGTATGCGTTTCAGTTCTCTCAATAGTATGCATTTGCTATTTTTCAAACGATGGCCCTACAGAGAAGAATATAAAAAGTCAAGAGCAAAAATAATATAGTCCACAGGGGAAGAATGGAAAGATAGTCAGCAATACCTCGTCTACAACAACATATTTCCATTTATAATGAGCTAATGTTTTTGCATCATTGAGTGCAACTTCATATGAAGTGATTATAATTGGAAACTCAGGACCAATCTGCTTAGGCATATATTTTCTCCTTATCTCCATCCTTTCTTGTTTTGTTCCATGATATATAATAGCCTTCATAGAGGGCACAAATCTGACAGAAAATTCCCCCATAAGACCATAAAGGTTTGAGGATAATTTGCATGACAAGAACAATCCTTACCTGGAGACCTCATTCACCCAATTGGATAAAGTAGAAAGGGGCGCTATCACCATATAAGGCCCATCCATATCCTTTCCTTTAAGATGCGCAAGAAATCCAATGGTCTGAATAGTTTTCCCAAGACCCATCTGATCGGCTAGTATTCCATTGAGACCATTCTGCCATAATGAGATTAGCCACTTTACGCCTTTAATTTGATATGGTTTAAGTTTTCCTCCAGTCATCAGTGGTACTAGTTCAGCCTGCTCTTTCTCATTCCTCTCCTCCTCAGTAAGGTTTGCATCTTGTGGGGTCATAGCTTCATGGGAGCTTGTCAACATTGCTCTGACGGCTGTCTTGGCTTTCCTCTAAAGAATGAAGATATAGTTAATTCAGACATTCAAAAAATTAGAAGACCAAAGGTTATTATGATATGGAACTCAATTGATAAATGAAGATTCGAAGAATAAGCACATGAAGTTTTCTGCAATAGTCTAGAAATAATTTGCATCATTTGCCATATTCAGGAAGGAAGACTTGTTAAATTTGAATTCAATATTTAATTGCATGGAAAGAACCTCGAGTTAACATTTATATTAGGGTAAACTCTCGTACAGTTTGACAAACAAACTAAGATTTTTTTTGCTGAAAGACATTCATATGCATCAAGATTTTGTTGCCTCCATAATTCACATTAGCCAAAGAGAACTACATTAGTGTCTCTGACAAACATTATCTACAAACACCAAATTTGTTAAAATATAGATTTTAGGGTTCACCATCCAAGGGACATAGTTCAAATTAAAACGACACCGCAGATGTTAGAACTAGATCAAGTAAAATCAACATAAGGTGATAAACTTCAAGAAAGATCCCACATTAATAAAACCCAATTCTGATGAAAGGAAGCACATGCATCAGTTTCCTCTTTTATATTTCTCTCAAATGAAAACAATTTTATCCTGATATAAAACAGGACAAGAAAAATATGCTTGATAAGCAATAGCATGTCTTGTTGGCTTCTCTGATTGTAATATCTTATCAAAATAAATGGCATCTAATTTTTTGTGGCAAAATAAGATACTAGATTTACTGAAAGTTTCAACAAAAGAAAATTTGAACTAAATACACAATCATATCCTAAGCTAACAAAGAAAATTTTTCATCATTAAAAATTATTAAAAAACTGAGTAAAGGATATCCAGATTAAATTAAATGCTGCAAAGGTGCGAATTAAAGCCAAGTAAAAACTATCCGCTTAATTTAACTCGATGTATTTCAACATGGAACATATAAAAATGGAGAAATTTTGCAGATTCGTCTTCAAAATGCAACTAGCAAATGACTAACTCTAACAGATTGTAAAAGCCCTCAACTACATGAAGAGATCTATAGACAAAAAGAAGGTAAAATAACAACATAACTCACATTGTTGTACTGTGCCTTTGTGGAAGCCTTCCTCTTCTGTCCGCGTCCTCTCTTTGTTACTTTGGCATCTTCTGCTTCAGCTAAATTCTCCACATTGTTCTACAAACATAAGGACGCATAAAAACTCAAAGGAGCATAAAAATTTATAAGGAAAAGACTGAAATGAGAGTGATTTCATGAGTCAGCATTTACCGATGTGATGTCATCCATTTTCTCCAGGAGGAACGTTGAGTAAAGTTGAGTTTGTGTTAGCAGTTCATCCAACTTGCTGAACCGAGCCTCGGAATCATCAAGCTGTTGAGGTGCTTCCTGTTTAACCTGCTCCTGCTTAAATCGTGCCTCGAGGAGCTTCTCTTCTTCCATCACCATGGAGTCCGAAATTAGGGTAGAGTCCCCATTCTTTGCCTCGAGATCAAGCACCGAGGAAAGGCTGTCATCAACCAAACCGCTCTCTCCATGTTCAGTTTTCAGGGGCTTCTCTTCCTCTTCAGACACAACGCCACCCTCAACCTTAACATTGCAAATACCCTGCGAGGATAAAAAAAAATTAAATCACAGCAAAATCTCAAACAAGAGAAGGATAGGAAAGAAGTGTCCAAAGTGCAGCATCAAAAAAATGGGAAAATAGAACGGATTTTATTCCACTCCTTCCAACTGTAGCGTGTCAACACAAGCAAATTATACGGAAACATCAACCCTAAGAACTATGAAGAAAAAAAACAGAAATTTCCAATGAAATGATAGCACCGAAGAAGTTTAACCTCGTCCTCCAACACAGATGTCGGCGAATCAGCGTTATCTTCGATCTTGACGCCGTTCTCCATCTCCGACATCATATACTCCACGGAAACTAAAATTTTTCCTTTAATGGAAGCCTGAAACACAAATAAATATCATATGAGATCAAAGAGCTCACTAATGAAAACAACTTTTCCCACTGCGAAGCAAATCGATCTTTAGACTGAAGCAAAAAAAAAACCGGAAAAAAAGCAAAAAAGATATCGATCGATCTCAGAGACAAGAACGGATTCCATGCGAACTCATTCACATACCTAAGCTGCAAAAATGGGGAGGATTCGAATCGAACACTGGAGCGGCGAAGAGAGAAGCGAAACAGGAGGAGGCGTCGCCTCGAGTGTCCGGCAAATAGGGCAAAAAGGGGGGAGTTGGGCCTTTGGGCGGGAAAAGGGCAGCGGGTGGCGAGGGCGTGTGACATCTAAAGAGGCTTGTAGATTGATCTAATTACGGGATTGCCACCATTTACGTAATTACGATTCGTAGGGCTACAAAAACTATACGTTTGGCGCATTAAGCTGAGAGAGGAGAAGACGAAGTGACCGAGGGTGGGATCGTAAATTGAAGGGTGGAATTCGAATTGGCTTTCCATATATGAGTGCGAAGTGGGACCATGAGGCTCTGCCATGGCTGTACCATTTCCTTACCAAGAAATGACCAATGGTTAAATAGTTGAATCCAATGGTAACTCGATTATTAATTGACTTGACGTGGTCAAAATGCATTTGTGGACTGTGGTGAAAATCCAAGCTCTAATGCCACTCTGACCAAAATGACTTGTCCTAAACGTTAAACATTGAAATTATAAAAAAACTAGGAAAAATTTAAATATTTTATAATAAATATTTTTTTATCTTTATGAATTTTGTATGGGTTTAGTTGGGTGGCAAAAATAGAATATGTGAAATTTTACATAGTTTGATGTATATAATACTGAAATATATATCAAATTTTTTATGTATATAAAATTACAACTACAAATAATTTGATTGTGGAAGAAACATTATCCTTATTTATAGCATGTTTTAGTTATAATATTATTATTCCCATTAATAGCATATTTTAATTAAGATTTTTATTCTCATTTTGAAAATATTATTCTCGTTATTAGTTGAAAAATAGTATATATATTGCTGCATTATTATCATTTTATTGTAAAAAAATATTTAATATTATTAGATATCGAGCTACTCGAAATTGTGAATGACAATAATGAGATTAAGTTTAATTATGAATGTACCAAAATGTTTCAAATGTCAACTTACTTAGATTGCTCTTATAAATAGAAGGTGACTTTATAACATTGTAGATTGAAAATAATGATTTATTGATACTGACTCTAATTTGGTTATGACCTTTTTTAAATGGTTTATG
>LTAE01012900.1:3745-16996 GCA_001647135.1 Pontederia paniculata
CGAGTCATCGTGCTCCTGTGATCACAGTCTGTACATTTTATGGGCAGTTGTCCCTTTTATGTTTATATTCAGTTTATATAAATTGTTGTATACATGGGCATTTTTGCCACTTATCCATTTTACGTCGAGATGCTGCCGAAATTTTTGGCAAATCCATGACTTGGATTAGATTTATTTTCATTCTTCCACAACGTTCAAATATTTGAACTTGATATAGTGTTATACCTATTTTACCCTCTCGTGACGGCTAACGGTCGAATATGTCGAGGTGGGTCGTCACAACATCATCTCAGCAACATATGTATATCAACACGGGTCGTGTTAGGGTGCAACATGGGCTATGTGTCATCCATGTGACATATAATATCATTATATCTTTCGACTAACACGGGGTTCATCCATGGGTCGCGTCAAATCTTCGACGCAGACCATGTCGTAACTTTGGTCCAATTATTTTATTAAAATGATCCAAAACAAGGTTGGCGCATTAGGGCAATGCGGACCTTGTTCGGTAATAAACCAAGTTGTTTTTCTCGACCAAGAAAATTTTAGGGTTTTTCTTCGGTGGTCGCGGTCCATGTTTGAGACCGACGCGGGCCTTATCATGCCTATCCTTCAATTACTTTCTTTAATTAATCTGAAGCATGTTCTCCAAGTCGAGGTGATGCGGACTGTGTCCGGTTACTCTATGTCGTGTTATAAGAATGGTGCGACGTTAGAGTTTATCCCGACGTGCATAATCCGTGTCCGACCGTCTAGGGCCAAAACTTTCTCGTTTTTTGGTGAATCCAATTTTTGGTATAGAAAGCATTATATGATAACACTAGATCTAAGAGGCTAAACAAATATTAAAAATCCATAATCATAACAGTTAACTATTCATATCCATGGCAAAAGGCTAATATGAAGTTATCTATAATGAGAGGCATCAAAGGGATACGCCTATGTATGTACCTATTTTTGTTGGATCGTTCATTCTTTGCGTTCAAATAATTCTCGCTTTCACTTTCACGTAACTCGTGCTCGTGTTGCCACCTGATTCTATTTCTTTCTCCTAATGAGATTTTTGACGTAGCAGTTTAGCATAGAGATAGATGAAGAAAGAGGGAGAAACCTAGAAAGGGGGAATGTCCTTACCTCTACGCTAGAGAAGAGAGGAAAAGAGAAGGGGAGGGCAGGGAAGGGGAGAGAAAAAGCTTGATGCCAGCTGATGAGAGAGAGAAAAATAATGATCTTTGGAATGTCTCTCTTTATCTTAGAAATCTATTTATAATGGGCCGGACCTTCTAGAGTTTCATCTAAGTTTAAAATGAATAAGATTTTATTATTTAAATTCAACTCAGAATTTCATTAATCAATTCAAGAAATTCATAAAGTAGGGAATAAAGCTCTTAAGAGTTCCATAGGTACTTTTAGCCGTGCTGTTGCAGTATGTATTGTCTTATGTGCCTTACTAATCTGCACATTGTCAACAAGGCCGCCGCGGGAGATGAAGGCACTTCAACTTCATGTTGAGAACGCGACGCACTGTCGCATTCCCTTCCAAAAGCCTTGGATGCTTCACAGCGGCAACGACTTGCGTTTCCATTTCTCGTCCACGATTCATCTTTCATGGCTCGACCTCCCCCTCGTTCGGTTCGTGCCGCCACCTGCTCGACGAAATGCCTCAGAGGGTATTGTCTGTGTTTCGCGCCCTCGGCAGCCTCAAAAACTCCTCGGCGAGGGACCCCAGCGTCGTTGCCTCCGTCCACTGCTTGTCCCTCAAGACCAACGTCCTCTCTGACAACTCCGCTCGCACGTCCCTCCTCGCCGCCTATGCCAGAGTCCGAGATTTGGATTCCTCGCTTGCCCTTTTCGAGGAGGCGGACGCCCGAGACGCGATCCTTTGGAATGCCATGATCAGCGCGTTCGTTTTCAACTGCCATTTCGGAAGCGCCGTCGCTCTCTTCCGAGATATGATCGATGTTCTAGGGGAATTTGGCCCTATGACGTTGGTGATCGTGCTGTCGTCTCTTTCTCGCACCTCCGGATTAAAGCAAGGAAGGGTTCTTCATGGCGGCATAATAAAGAGATGCTTCGATTATGACCAATGCGTTTGTAATGCTCTCATCGATATGTATGCCAAGTCTGGTGACTTCAGCTCTTCGGAGATTGTGTTCGAGGAGATGGAAGCTAAAGATGTCACTTCTTGGAATTCTATGATCACTGGCAGCCTCTACAATTCTCTTCCCGAGACGTGCCTCCATTATTTCAGGGAGCTCAGACGCTCAGGCATCAGGGCAGATGAAGTGGGTATATCAGGTGTAATTGCAGCTTGCTCTTTGAGCAATGGTGTTTTTGGTTTTGGGGAATCAGTCCATAGTCTGGTCATCAAGATCAGTTATGAAACTATCCCATTTTCTTCTGTGTCGCATTCCCTTATCACATACTACTCTGGCGTCGGGGATGTGGAGATGGCACGAGAGATTTTCGGAGCTCTTTCGTGTGAGAATGTAGTTTCTTGGAATTCAATGATTAGTGGTTTTGTTTTAAATGAAAGATACGATGAGGCACTGAATCATTTTCGGAAGATGCAGTCAAGATATGGCATCCGGCCAGATAATACAACGCTGTTGAACGTGGTTGCAGCATTTTGTGAGTGTGGTCTGCTTCACCAAGGAAAGACTGTTCATGGTCTTGTTCTGCGAAGAAGTTTACTGGTAGTAGATTCTTCAATCGGAAATGCACTCCTTAACATGTACATAAAAAATAATGAACTTCTTTATGCGAAACACTTTTTCAATAACATGCCACGTAAGGATTTGATCTCATGGAACACAATTATCTCTGGTTGCTCACATGACTATTTATCAAAAGAAGAGGCTCGAATATTGTTTCGGGCATTACTTCGCACCGGTATGAGATGCAATTTTGTTACTCTATTAGCGATTTTCCCATCATGCACTTATGTTGAGGACCTTAGCTATGGGAAATCAATTCATAGCTGGAAGATAAGGTATGGATTCACAAACAGTGTCACGTCTATCAATTCCCTTATGCTTATGTATATTAATTGTGGTGATCTAAAGGCTTCCTCTGTACTGTTAAAATGCTCCATGTCATTGTTAGATATTATCTCATGGAATACAATGATTGTGGGTTATGTGAAGAATGGATGCTATGAGGATGCACTAGAGGCCTTTGGGTTTCTACGGTGCTCGATGTTCTTGAAACCTGACCCAGTTACATTTGTTAGTGCTTTATCAGCTTGTGGGAATCTTGTCCTGCTAACAAGTGGCCGTTATATCCATTGTTTAGCCATAAAGAACTCAATGATTTTTTATCTTCAGGTAAGAAATGCATTGCTTACCATGTATTTTAGATGTGGAGATTCTGAGAGTGCAGAAATAGTGTTTGACATGGATGGTTACAGAAATTTGTGCACTTGGAACTGCATGATCTCAGGTTTTCTACATAACAAAGATGGTCTCAGATCTTTAGAATTCTTTTGTGATTTGGATGATTTTATACCCAACGAGTTTTCAATAGTCGGTGTACTTTGTGCTTGTACTCAATTAGGGGATCTGAGGCATGGCAAGGAGATTAATGGTTATGTCTTCAGGTTTGGCCTTCTAAGCAATCCTTTTATATTATCAGCCCTGGTTGATATGTATAGTAAGTGTGGCAGACTGGATGCATCTCTTCGGGTATTTGAGAATACAAGGGTAAAGTCCACTGCCTCTTGGAACTCCATGATTGCAGCTTATGCATTTCATGGTCATGCAAAAAAATCCATTGAACTTTTCTGGAAGATGAGTAATTTAGGTGTGAAAGCTACTAAAAGCACGTTCATTTCTCTTTTATCAGCATGTAGCCACTCTGGTTTGGTTGATGAAGGATGGAAGCTTTATAATCTCATGGAAACTAAATTTGATATTAAACCAACAATTGAACATCATGTATGTGTTGTTGATATGCTTGGTCGTGCTGGAATGCTTAAGGAGGCTTATAATTTTGTTCTGAAAATGCCCTTTAAAACAGAAGCAGGAGCTTGGGGAGCTTTGTTGCGTGCATGTCATGATCATGTGAATCCTCAGATGGGAAAATCTGTAGCTGAGAATCTATTCTGCTCTGAGCATGAAAATGCTGGTTATTATATTACACTGTCTAACTTATTTGCCTACAATGAAATGTGGTTTGATGCAGTGAGGGTTAGGTCTATGATTCAAGACAGAGGACTATTAAAGGTCCCAGGCCGTAGTATGATTGATGAGTTAAGCAGGTAAGACTACCTATTCAAGGTGTTTATGTGGCTGATTAGAAAGAGACGCCTACCAATGCAAAGTTACAGAGTGAGATGGACTTCGGATGCTCACACTGTGTGCGTTTTTTGTGAAGAACACGTGGAAGACATCGACCATCTATTTTTTGATTGTGCAGTAGCAAGAAGGGTATGGTAGGAATTTGAATGCGCATGGGTTAATGTCAGCTTGTCGACAGCCTTCTAGAATTCATTTAGATATGGTGGAGAAGCACAATAAAATCCCTGCTATATGTCGAAGAGGCGCCAAGCAATGCTAGTAGCTTTCATATGGTTGATATGGTGTCAACGCAATGCAAGTAATTTTAGAGGGGAACAGTGCTACATTGAAAATATTATTTGTATGACCGAATATATTTTTGCGGGATTAGAGGAACCATCTCTTGTAAAACGATAATGTAATTTTAATGCTTATATATAAATAAGATAGGATGTTGCACATGGCACACATCCTCTTTTCTCTCAAAAAAGACTACCTATCATATCTTCCAAGACTACCTAGATATTGACTTTCTGCATTGTTCTTTAGACAAGTTGACTATCTTCTCTATATTTGTGGAATGCACTAGTTAGCACTCAATTAGCCCACAGTTGGGTTGCTTGCAAGTTGATTACGCACAAGGATATGAAATATGGCCTGCTGTGCTATTGAAACAGTATGGCAACATTCCATGTAAACGGATAGTACTTGCAACTTGATTGTGAGTTGATGGTAAATGTTTATGTCAGGAAATCTTAATGCTGGCTCGTGATTAGAATAATGAGAGCGAAATTCCCTATGCTTGAAAATCATGCTGAATGTTAAGAAGATTTAATATGCTTTTGAAACCTTTGATTTTCTATTTTTATGGCGGAAATAAACAGAAGGTAAATGCATTGATTTTTGTTATTTTCTAATTAATGTTAGCAAATATGAAATCCAATAAAAAAAAGTGGACTTGTCAATTCTGTTACACAGGCTCAACATCTTATAATAGATTTGCCATCTCTAAGGGGCCGTTTGGTTCAAAAAAAAAACTGTAGATGGATTAAAATTTTTTAATCCATCTTCTATTCTCCAAATCCTAATCTATAGGGAATATTGTAGTCTTCCATCTTCTGAGAATACAAAAAAGTAGGTTTAAGAGTAGTCCAGCATTTAATGTTGTGTGAGGCACATGGTTAGTATTTTAGGCGTTTGATAAAAAATTGGGGAATAAGACTTTAATTTAGGTCTTATTCTTCAACCAAACGCCCCCTAAAAAATCAAGTCTTGGGTCATATGTTTATGTTCTTTATTTTCAATCATATAATTCTTATCATCATGTTCAGTGCAAGTTGTATATGTGTCAAGAGAAATGGCACAGTGCGTATCTTCTTGTATTAATTCGTACAACAATACCTCATTCTTATGATATCTATCTGGTCGCACCATCCGAGTTTGGGATAGATAGTTTTATTTTTATGTTTCAAGCAGTGTGGAACAAGGGTTAATGTTTCCTTTGTGCCTGTCCAAAACATGCAGTACTGTAGTTTGTTGGTGCTTCTCATTATAATTTTGCGGTTTCAGAGATAGAAAATTTGGTCTATATTTAATCCATATTGCACGTATTATTTTGATATGGTCATGTGCTAACTGATACTGGCCTATACTATTGTGTTTTTTTTTTCTATTTACTGTATACAACGCTATACCATAGTACCATGTGGGCCATGTAGAGACACCCAAGATTTCCTTGATTTCTCCCTTGACCAATTGTTTTATACTGTGTTTTAGTGGCATATTTTTTTCTACCAGCTATTGTTTATCATCTCCTTGATGAAATGAACTCGCTGAAAATTATCCAAGGCTTCTGGAGACGTGGCACAAAATATACATTGGTTTTCGTATAGTTGCTTCATATCTAGTTTTATGTGAGTTTAAAATATTAACTTGGAGTGTACACATGATTATATTGGACCTATCAGGTCATTAAACAGGTAATAAGTGCTGCCTAACATACAGGCTTACGTCATCTAATGGGTTTCCTTGTATTTGGGAATTGAAACTTGATGAACAAGTTACGAATACCTGCTCTATATGTAAAACTCCAAAATTAATGAAAACCCCAAATATACAAGAAGACCCATGTGCAATTAAAATCCAAAATCCATAAAGGCCCTTTTAACCTAATGAAGTCCAAACCCCAATTTAAATGGGTGAAAACTCTAGGTATAACAAGTTGTATTTCACCATTCTCTCTCTTCCTCTTGTCTCCCTCTCCACGAGGGCTCGTGGCTAGGGTTTATGGCTAGGATTTGAAGAAAACTCCATTTGCGCAGCTCAAGAAGATATTGAGGAAGGACAAGGAGAGCCAAGAGAAGAAGGAGAAAAAAAACATTAGAACTTTGGAAGGAAGGAAAAGAAGAACTCATCAAAGGGGGAGAAAGAACACATGTAAAGGGGATCCAATCTGTCATCTTTTATCTCATTCTATAGGTTTGGAGAGTATACGAACATCATGTTCTTACAAATAGAGATGATGGGAGAATATGTTAGAATTGTTACATGAATGAGGTTTGTTCTTATGCCTAAATGTCTTTTTTTTATGGTTTGAGTGTACTTGAATCATATTATGAATGATATGTATCTATTATGATATTTAATTATCCATATATCCCTTTAAAGATCCTTCATGCAATGGAACTGTAGATTTTACACTTTGAATGAATTATGAACCCTAGGATGAGGAAAATGAACCTTGCATGATACCCTATCTCATATGTTTGTAAAATCAATGTTATCATGTGTAATTGAGTACCTTATGAATTATATGATAAACGTGATGTCCCCAACATGCTATGTGATATCCTAGTATAAATTCTACATGCTTTAAATATTATATTCATGATTATGATGTATGATGAACTTTAAATGTATGTATGAACCCTATAATGTAATCCTAGTTCTCATCTTCACAAATTCTCTATTTTTATGATAAATTGGGCATGCCAAGAACCCTAGAACTTAATAATCAACATATAGATGAACTTCCTAGAGGAGAATTGGATCGTGTGTTTGAAATGGATGAATTTCATATTGAAATGGATTGGAAATGGGTGAAACGGTTCAAGGACAAACTTCACGGACTGTGAAGGAGGCGTCACGGCCGTGAAATGGCCTCGGTCACGATCGTGACAAGAATGTCATAGACCGTGATGCAAGAGGGCGAGAATCACCCCGTTCGGTCACAATCGTGATAGTGATGTCACGGGTCGTGACCCAAAGGGATGAGAGCTACCCCTTCGGTCATGATCGTGACAAGGATGTCACCTGGGGAAAGAGTCTTGGCACATCATTTGGGGAGGATGAGCTCGTGATTAGTCTCGACACTTAAATAGGTAATATTCTATAACCTCATATAGTGATATTATTGCTCTTTGTTAACTAAGAAAATATATATTGTTGCTAACATTTATTTCAAACAAGGTTCATGTTGGATCTTCATAATCACAATGGGATTCTTATAATGACATACCATCTATCGAGGTTACGGTGAATGAAAAAAAATATTATGAGTTTAATTATCAATTTATTGAATTATATTTTTTCTAATGAATGAATACAAAATGACATGCATTAATCATTTTAGGTCGCTTTCATCCTGAGATGTATTCAACGTAACATCAACGAGTTCATTCTATCGAGACTTTCGGTAGACTAACCTCATTGGAAGGACATTTTGTTTTCTTATTGGGATGACATATCCAATGCATTTAAGGTAACACTATTGATCATTTTAATTTGGATTACAAACTAAAACCAAATAATCTCTTTTAGGACAAGTTTAGATGGGATGAAGGCCTCCTAAATTCTGTTGTAAGTAAGGTATTCAATATTGTAGTTTCTACTTGACTTATAGGAGTATTCAACTATTGACGAGATTCAAGTCTTATTGAATCTAGGATCCCAAGATTATTTTGATAATCACAAATATGTGAGGAAGCTTAGTTTTACCAATGATCTTTGATTTGATTTGTAGAAGATAGGATTTTTATGTTCAGTCAGTAATAGGTCCACCGAAGTCGAGAAATGGACGACCTATGTACAAAGAAGATTTGAAGAAAAATCCTAAGTATGAGGAGGTCGGCCTAAGGATGTGAAGAGGTCGACCGAAGTGAGGAACAAAGACTGAAGATATGAAGCCAAGTACTTAATGGTCGACCGAAGTTGGTTAATGGACGATCGAAGACACACTCGAGTCAGAGAGGTCGCCTGGTGAAAATAAGTGGGCGACCGAAGGTTTGAAGACAATAGTACAAAGGTTGAAGTACGGGCGCTCCAAGGTTAAGTGGATGCCCTATGAAGAGGATGACGAAAGTTATTTTTAAAGTGAAGGCATGAGAGGTTGTTCGAAGATTTCAAAGAAAAAACAATGGACGACCGAAGTACCCCAAGTGAAACAAAGGTCTTCCAAGAGCTTCATGATTTAAGTAGTGGACGAGCAAAAGAATGCATGAGTAAGGAGAGGTTGTTCGAAGATTTCTACGGACGACCGAAGTATCCCTGTTAAAGGCAAAGGTCATCTGAAAGCATCAGAGTCAGATCACTGGACGACTAGTGGAGTGCACAAGTTGAAGAGAAGTCAAAGAGGTCGTCCACGGAGTTTTTAGTGAAGAACAATGGATGTCCAATGATTTCAGTAGAACAATAAAGGTCCTTCGAACCTTTCAGTATGGAAGCATTGGACGACCAAAGATATTCAGAAAAAGGAGGAGAGGTCGTCCGAGGGAACTAGGAGGAAACAAGGGTCGACCAAAGTAATCCTGATGAAGACAGAGGTCGTCCGAGTTAAAGCAGCGGATGACCGGTGAAGTAAATAGGAAGAAGAGAAGTCAAGTTAGGTCGTCCAATGCGTTTGGGTGTAAATAGCGGTCGACCGAAGAAGTTGATAGAAGAGAAGAGAGGTCATCCAATATAACTGAAAGTTGTTAGAGAACGACCAAAGCATGACAGAAGAATGTCAAAAGACAAAAAGGACGTCTGAGGTATTCAGTGAAGAATAAGCGGGTGCCCAGAAGATGTCAGTAAGAAAGAAAGGACGTCCGAAGGATTCAATGTAGAATGAGCGGACAACCAATGAATATGGGAGATAAAGTAAGGGTGTCCAAGGAATTCAAATAAAGAATAAGCGGACAGCCGAAAAGTCTCAGTGAAGAAGAAGAGGACGTCTGAAGGATTAAAGGAAAATCAACGGACGATCGAAGACTATTAGAAGAAGAATGTTCAAGTCAAGTTCATACGACCAAAGGATTTGTGTTCAAATCAATGGTCAACCGAAGAAGCTTGACAAAGGAACATGAAGGAAGCAAAGGACGTCCACAGATAAATAGTGGACGACCTATGGAAGGAACTATGGCTGAAACTCGTGATTGTGGACGTCCGAAGGTGAACGGTGGATGATTGATGCACCAGACCACAGATTGACGGGTGACTTCACCAGAGCAGCATTCGATCGATGAAGAAGAAGCGGATGACCGAGGAGTAAGTGAAGACTACTATACTTGCATTAACGATTAGTTTTCTGAGAGATAGATTAGACATTTATGTAAGGGTATAAAAATAAGTCCCAAGAGTCTTGGAAAATAACTTTGGCAAATTGTTTAGCAAACTTGAAATCTTAAGTGAAAAGCCTTAGTTCCTCCTTCTGAGTGTTCTAGTGAGAATCCAGTATAGAAGAGAGTAATTTGAGTGTTCAAGAGTGAGCTCAAACTGTAAGAGGTTTTTACTCCTTGTCCTCGAAAAGAAAAGGAAAAAGAAGTTGTAAGGAAGACTTTTCCCTTTGAAGAAAGAGTTNGAGAGTAATTTGAGTGTTCAAGAGTGAGCTCAAACTGTAAGAGGTTTTTACTCCTTGTCCTCGAAAAGAAAAGGAAAAAGAAGTTGTAAGGAAGACTTTTCCCTTTGAAGAAAGAGTTTTAGTGATCTCCGGAGATCTCGATTTCAAGAAGACCGGAGCGGGGATGTAGGCTAGGAGTTTGGTTGAACCTCGTCAACAAACCTGCTTGTGTTTGTTTCTTTTTGTGCATCTGTTTTACTTGCATTTAATCTGTGATCATTTCCGCTGCATAAACATAGTTTAGGGTAAAACTTTTTAATACATCAATTCACCCTCCCCCCCTCTTGGTACCATCTAGATCCTACAATTGGTATCAGAGCATAGGTTACTCATAAATTTGTATTTATCTACAAATCTCGTATAGACCTAAGAATCTTGAGCCAAAATGGCATCAAACGATTTTACTCTAGGTGAAGGACAATCTACCTCTAGAACTCCTCTCTTTAATGCATTTAACTTCTCCTATTGGAAGATTAGATTGCAAGCTTATGTATGTTCCATGTACAGTGACATTTGGGATGTCATTGAAAATAATTTTGATTTGCCTACTAGAATAGTAAATGGTGTTCATGTTGCTCTTTCTAGTAGTGAGTTAGATTCTACGACTAAGAACTTAATTAAATTAGATTGAAAAACTAAAAATGTTTTCTATTGTGCACTAGATCAAATAGACTTCAATAGAATATCTTTGTGTACTAGCGCTAATGAGATCTGAAAAAAACTTGTAGTTACTCATGAATGAATAGAAAAAGTTAAAGAATCAAAACTAAACATTTATATCATATGATTCGTTTAAAATGAAACATGATGAATCTGTAAATAGTATGTTAGTTCGTTTTAATGATGTTGTCAATGGGTTTGCCGCTTTGGACGACCCAAAGTCTAATGCTCAAAAAGTGAAGAAATTTCTCAAGTTCTTGACACAAAAATGACACATGAAGAAAACTGTGGTTGAAGGACAACAAAACTTGAATAAACTTGACTTCGATAATCTCATAGGACCTCTACTGACTTATGAAATGTCACTTGAAGAAGAAAAAGAAGAAGAAAGTTCAAGAAAAAATGTCTTAGCTCTGAAATCTAAGAAGATTGAGAGTGAAGATGAGCATAAAGAATCTGAGAAGAGTGATGTTGACTTCAATGACGAAAAGTTGGCCCTATATGCAAAGAGACTCAGTAAATTCATGAAGCTCTCCAAGAAAAAAAAAGACTCAAAGAAGAAAGGACCAGCTAACAAGTCAAGAATAAAGTGCTATGAGCTTAACAAGCTCAGATACTGCAAAAGTAAATGTCTAACTCTGAACAAGAAGAGCAAAGTGAAAAGTTTCTCAAACTACAAGAAGAAGAAGGCACTCAAAGTCACTTGGGATGACTCAAGTGATGAAGACAGTGAAGCTGAAGGACTATCTTCAGAAAAGGAAGAGGAAGCATTGATGTGCCTCATGGCAAATGATGAGGTATCCTCTCTTCGCTCAAATGATAGTGATAAAAGTGGCAGTGATAATGATGAAGATGACTGTGAGGAAGATATCATGTTTGATATGCATAAAGAATTTAACATTATGATCAGAAAATATTCTACTTAAAAAGAAAAAAAGGATAATCTTGTTCAAGAAAATAATAAGTTGAAGAAAAATAATGTTGATCTTGAAAAATAAATTTTTGACTTGAATGTCAAAGTGTTGACAAATAATGATAACCTAGAGAAGCATGCTAATACTATTAGTTCCTTAAAACTGGAACTACTTAATATTAAAAATAAGTCTGAAACCTTCTCTTATGGTGGGAAGATGTTGGATGTAATTCTTTCTCAAAATAAAAGCCCATTAAATAAGAAAGGATTAGGATTTGACTCTTTTAGTAATAATATGCCTCAAGGAATTATTTTCGTAAAATTTCACATTCCTTTGATCCAAATCTGCCTAGTTCCTCTACCTCATGCACTTCCACTTGTATGAATGAAATAGAACTGCTCCTACTAGCTCTCATGCTAAAGGTAAAAACATTGTGGATCTCAAGGATAAAACTACTATAGGTGCTAAGCCTGTTTTCATTCATAAAAATACTATATTTTCATCAAAAGGAAATGCAAGTATTAGAAGTAGAAATGTTGTAATAAACATCAACAAAGGAACTATGTTTTCATGTACAAGAGAATCACAAAATCTATTTATATGCATACTATTAGAAATGGTTATGTACATTCCTACTCATATATTACTCCTGCAAATATGAACAACAATGTTGTCAAACCAAAATTTCTGCACACATTGAAATGCACGTTCTACATATGTTCACATTAGAAATGGTCATTCCTATCATAATTATAAAAAACCTTATATAAAAAACATTATAGTTTTGAATGCACATCTATGAAAAGCACCTATACAAATGTTAAACAAGTATAGGTTCCTAAGGAAACTTTCAACACTAATACCTCTGGACCCAAAGTATTTTGGGTATCAAAAATATAAATTATGTGATGTTCTTGTAGGGTGCCAAAAGAAGCAAAGGAAAATCAACCAGATGGTACCTTGATAGTGGATGCAAGACATGACTGAAAATGAAGAAAATTTCGTGAGCATAACAAGAACAAAAAGTGGAAGAGTGACTTTCGGGGATAACAACCAAGGAAAAATTCTTGATAAAGGTAACATTGAAAAACTTGGTAATATAGTTATAAAAGATGTATGGCTAGTAGAAAACTTAAAACATAACTTTCTTAGTATTAGCCAACTGTGTGATAAAGACTACATTATTAAGTGTGAACAAAATAAATGCTTGATATGTGATAGCAATGAAAAAGTTTTGTTGAATCTAGGATCCCGAGAATGTTTTGAATGATCACAAATTTGTAAGTGAACTCAGTCTGTACTGATGAACTTGTTTGAGCTGATTTCTATAACAGGATATATTCAAGTTCATTACAGCGGTCGACCTGAGCTAAAGGAATGGACGACCTCTGCACACGTAATTTATACATGAAGAACCATATGTGTGCAGTGGGCATCCTAAGAATATAAGCGGTCGACCAGTATCAAAAAGATTGTCATGAAGAGGAGAAGCAAAGCATAAACGATCGACCAAAGAAGAAGA